>QNGE01000645.1:45654-80563 GCA_008508345.1 Paragonimus westermani
CAGCTGGTAGAGCGCTTGCCGCGTTGAGGCATGCTGTGTCTGTCGCTGGTTCGAATCCAGCCGAAGCCCTGACTTTTCATAGTTGGGTCTCATCTAAATTCATAAATCTGCCATACTACTCATTAGTAATAGAAAAAGGAATGTGTTTTTCCTGATATGATAACCGGCTTTTCTTCAGCCATCTAATAATGGTAATTCTAATTTTCGGTGGCATCATTGGCAACACTGTAGTTATTACTAAAACTAAACAAATTTTCTTTCCTCATGTTACGTAGCTATCTGGTTGTTTCTCACATGTTGCCAAAGCTCGCAACCTCAAGCATTGCGAAGAGAAGTGTTCTCCAGTTACCACTAACAACACTACAATCACGTATCCAAAAATTTCGTTAGTCTGCATTAGCTGTAACGGTTGCATTAAACAAAACGACTAGTTTTATAGCATTTTTAACTCCGTGTTATCTGTACATGCTATAAATGCGGTTTGTATCCAGTTTTTATCGTAAGTGGTACGGTTAGTGTGTCATTACTGGGTTGGAACAAATCACGTTGCAGGGTCGGCAGAAAGCAAACGAGAGAAACAGCGGTTCAGATAGCGTGCAGGCGTTCGGTCGCACGGATGCCGTCTGATTGGTTAGATGGAATAATACAGATCAGTCCATTTGAAACTGGATTGATCGGTATTGTGTGGTTAATCTCGCTTTCTTTTTTAGGAAATGCGTCTTCTAGAAGTCATCCTCTCGCGAACAACAGTGACTGTTGAGGTGGGTGCCGTCTACAGTAGGTGAAACCCAGAAGTAGATCATGGGCATATGCAGACTGTGTGGCTCTCTCTCAGTGCCTGGAAGCTTCGGTGTACACCTTGAAGAATGTCTACTTGAGTTATACTCAGACTGTCTCCTCTACCTACCTAAACAGGGAGGAAACCGGGCACGGTGGAGTATGTGCGTTTGAAACAGGTGACTGGTGTGTTGTAACTACTAGAATCGATGGCTACTGTTAAGACTTCGCTATGTATCACTCAGTCGTCCGAACCAAGACACACAGACAAGGTAAACTGAACCCTAACCCTTTTTCACTGTTGTCACCGAGCCACATCGAGTTCTGTCGTCACTGTCACATTTGGTCGTGATACATCTCCCACTGTTTCCTGAAACACTAATTTTTAAGCTCGCGTATACTCTTGCACGTTCTCCTGTCTGGATGGCACGTTTCACCTCATTGTGCCTTGCAACTTCTTGATTTTTATCTCACTAGTTCCATCTGGAGGCCTGTAACCATTTCCCTCTCTACGTCTGTGTACGAATGAACCATTAGTACATGTGGGTTAACGTGTTGACGGCAACGCACTAGCAGGGCTGACCAAATTATCACCTAAAAAGACGTTAGGGAACATGGAAATTGAGTAAACCAGCAAGTTTAAAATATGCTGTAGATGGTTTGTAAAGCCCCATATCTGGAATTTTTTCAGGGACGAAAATGATAAGTCATTCATGCGGTCGGCTTTCCGATTAGAGCTCACCTATGTCGCGAACTCAGTTTTCCGCTTTTATGACTGGTCTTTTCCACTTTGAAGGTGTCGCTTCTCCGAGGTCCGTCTTCTACTATCGGTGGCAAAATGGGTGTTGGATGGTCTGATTTACCAATTGGAATTCGGTTTGAGTCTGTCTCTTTTGAAGGCAAGGGAGAACCTGTATCACGACAGAAGCGCAACAGTTGTTCTCTGGTCCGCACCAGTGTGGCTGACAATTCGTCACGCTCTTCACATTCTCTTTGCACAATTGCCTGAAGTTGTATAATCTGAAAGCATGATAAGTATTGTGGGGACTACCATTTTTTACTGTTGATGTTGAGACAATGAGTGCGGAAAAGATAAGGCTTTATGTTGAGGATAAAGTAACAAGTGAGTGTGAGGAAACATCCAATGACCGAAGGCCTCTATCTGAGCAGCTCACTGTTGGCCAATCCAAGAAATACTTGGCAAGATTAATTAATTATCCTCACAACCAGGTAACTTCTCATGTTTCAGTGGATATCTTCTCTTCGAATTGATGTGACTAAGTTAAAAAGACATCAAGATTTGTCCCAAGTCTAAGCAAGCATGAAGAAGTGGTCTCATTCCTCAATGGATGGTGATGAGTCGGCTATATCGTAGGCAACATCAGTTCGGGGATAGCGTTCCTGCTTAAGTGCCATACAATGATGCGAAAAGGCTAGAAAGCGAACCATAGATCAAGAATAAAAAGAAATAGAGGTTTTGAAGCAGAAAGAGTGTTTGCCTAAGCTCACAACTACTGCAGTAAGCTACATACACTTTGCAACCAAACAATCGAGTTGTAAATGACAATAAGACGGCACTGGCCACGCAGCTTTTCTGGTGTTTATTGATTACAATCACTTTACAAACAGCTCAGCCATGCTCCGGAAACATTCACGCTATTGTCTTCAATTAGTTATCCTACCTCCTATCTCCCTCGGTCACTCATTCTGTAAGTCATGACGCTCTAGCCAGAGACGAAGTGGACTTACCAAAGTTAACCTACTAATGACAGTTTTCTTTATATTAAGTCGTTCGCCAACCTCGCACCTCAAATGTCTAACCCTTGTATTTTGGTGCATGTTTCCCAGTATTTACTGGTACACAGTTAGTAGTTCGGATCGCTCATGCCTGGTGTTTGTTTCGCTTCCACCCGTTATAATATGTGACTTTTGGACGAAGGTTGCTGACGCATGATTGACTGTAGATGTGGTTCATCTGGATTTTTCAAGGCCCTTGACGAAGCTGTTCATTTCACCTTGCTACGGAAACTCAGTAGTTATTTCCTCAATGTACACTCCCTCACGTGACTTGAGGATTACTTAATTGAAAGTAGGTTCGACGTCATGATGAAATGTGTAGTTATCAGATCAACGCCCTGACAACAGTGGTTTGTTTAAGAGCTGCGGCAGGTCCAACTGGAGAGTTATATGCTCAGGGTTAAGAATGCGTCTCTATGATCGGCGCGGTAACATTAGGCAACGATGATATCTCCAGCTATGCAGTCAGCATCTACACACTTTGTTCAGTAGTGCAATCGAAATAATCAGGGTTAGTGAATATATAATTGTTCCTTAATCAGGGGCTTTTTATAGCCGTGGTAGACAACCGGTGGTTACGAACGTGCTCATTGTTATGGGAATTATACAAACACAAGGCATCGCCTCAAAAAGAGCGCTAGATTGTTGTCACATCACTGTTGAACTTAAGAACTTTGACGCCTATAACACGGAGGGGTAATGTTTTTATGTGGCAGCAATCTGTGTTTAATGGCCGATTTCGCCTTTGGTATCTTGACAAAGTAACCACTCAAAAGATCATGGTTACTATCGAGACCGAGTTTCATTTGAACGTGTTCCTGCAACTAATACGTCAATGGGCTGCTAACAATCGAAATTGGCTTGGTGAGTTCAGTGTAGATCCAAGGTTATAAGTTGAGTTGAGATGGGAAAGAGAACGAAACCGGACGAAAGGAGGACGCGAGCTACTTTACCAAATCCCTAAGTCTCTGGCTCACGAACAACTGTTCGTTGCAGTTCAAGTGAATTGTCCATTGTCACATGCCGAGTTTAACATATCACGGATGGGTTTGCCAAAAGGATGAGACTACTAATTTGGCAATTGAATTTCGTTCTACTCATTGCCTGTAAGTAGTCCGAGTTAATGACACTTCTTGTTGGTGTGGTATGCGCTGTGAGCAAACGCGATCTCAGCATTAGGAGTGGCAAGAACCGAGATGACGGAAGTACCAAAAGTTCGAATAATGGACAGTAGTTTACAAAAATGAAAGCTGTCATTGACGGGGAAGCCGCAGCCGTTCGCTGTTAGCCTATCTTCATTACTACTCTGTTGGTTACCCTTAGAGTAATTAACCAAAAACAGGAATTCTTACGTTCACTCCCGGAAAGATTGTCGGTTCAATTTTTACCCAACTTTAGGTATGTAATTTGACTTGAATGTTGAACCTTTATTAAACTACCTATTCTCATTTCCCACTGATGTTTTATTACATCCTGTAGATACGCTGCCAGCAAACTATGTGATTTTCAATGCTTGAAGTGATTGCTATTGTTCCTGATGATCTCTTAAACACGTTCTTACTGCATTGAAAAATAGTTGTACTCAGGCTTGAAAAAATATTCTTGATTTTGTGCAGTCATTACCCAACACGAATGCGGGTTGACGGGTATCTAGCTTGGACCTGTTTTATTTCCAATGGAAATTATACGCGCGGCACCAAAATATCTGTCACATGTTGGGGCTAGGAGGTTATTCTTTTAATGCCGTGGGACCGAATTGGATATTCTGTCGACCTCGTTAAAAGCATTCTTAGCTTGTAGCGGGGTTCCTGGAAACCAAAATAAATCACAAATGGCTGTCATATCTTTTAGATGTTGCCTGTGTTATCGAGAAACACTTGGTAGCTTGCCGGCATAAGAAAATGCAGCTGTTAAGGACAGTAACATATCTACCTGCGGTTTCTGTGACAGTGATCCCATGATCCAGTGGGTAAATGTCTTAACTACCAGTCTGATGCCTAGTCATGGATCGTGAGTTTAACAACTCAGAATGTGTAATGATGTTAGGACCCACTGAAGTTGAGCCAGCTGACTGCCGTTTCGCTGTTGTTCAATGAGGCTAACTATCTTTAACTAGTTGTAAACTCAGTGCTCTCTACAATGCCAGAAAGGCCGCCGACATATTTCCTTGATTTCCTCATCACCTTCTGACCACGAATATGGGGCTGTACTAGAAACCCATTTCCAAAACTGAGCCACATTAAAAGGCGGTCATTCAAGCTATCCAAATAACGCATTTTCGTTTGTACTTTGGAGTCTACCATATTTCACGTTTGTTGAACTCTATCTACTTCCTGATGGATATGTGTACACCGGCCATAATTCTGAATGATGAGGTTGCAGACAACGAACTAAACGTCCTCGTAACCTTTCCGCTAGTTTCCAAATTCACATGATGAAACCAATATGGAACTTTGGACAGGCTAAGGTCGATCCGCCCAAATTTAAGTGTCTGCTGATTTACACTTTCGATGTGAGCCTGGACGAACATATACATATTTCTTCCCCAAAAGAGCACTTACGCATTAGCGCAGGAAGTGTTGTAAACAGAAATTGGATAACACTATCTCACAATGTAAGCTTACTTCGGTTTTCTTTTCTGTAACAATGCTTTGAAGTTGTTGATTTTCTTCTCTGATCTGTTTATTCTCGTTCGCTTTTTGTTCCAGTTCTTCGGTGATCTTCCTAATGATCCTCTCATGTTCTTCACTGAGAGTCCGTCTTTCAGTTTCTGTGGGGATGACAGTGTAATATCTTTTACTCACCCGATGTTTCACTTTGGAAAATTACTTCGGTTGTGCACTTAGCACCAGACTAAGTCAACATCTGCTGGACAAAGATACGTCTTAGCTCTTGCCAATTCAGTGAATTTACTGGTACGGTAGTTAAATCGAACACTGTTCACAGGTAACCGTAACATTCGCATTTATATGGACTTTACAGTGAACTCCTCTGGAAATGAGGCTTCAGATTAGATGCGTGTGCGATTTGCTGTTTCTCAGGTTCTAAGATATTTCCAGCATAATCCATTAAGGGTCACTAAAAACAACCTGTTGTATCGACTCTGGGTTAACAAACATCTTGTTAATGGACGTGCTGTTTGTAGAAAATCGATTTCTGCAGCCACTCATGCACATACTTCACTGTATAGTATATGTTCGTAGGCCACAACTTGTACCAGACTCTTATGGGGACCGTATCCAATCCAAAAGATACAATCTAGATAAATTCGCTGGCTGTAACACAAAGTTGGTTTGTTGGGGCGTACTTATGGTGATGGTGCTTTGTCTACGAGAAATAATCCTGTACTCAGGGCAACTTATCTGGCTGGTTGTCGTCACTATTTCCTCGTGTCCACCTCAGTTTTCTGCTAATCGGAACAACGGAATATCTGGACTTGATAATGAGGTCCTTGGAGCAAGGTCAGCCGGTAGAAAACTAGCGCGAGATCGGTTAAACCCAGTGTTTTATTTCAAGGTCGGTAAACCCGGAAAGTAAAACTTCAGACGAGTCCCAGTAACTGGAGCGAAGAGTTAGTTTGGGATAGTATGCGATGAGCCGACCGATACAGATACAGTCGCATCCTGTGAGACTGGGACAACTTAAACTCGGATAACGAGCTGATTTACCGATTATCTGTGGAGAAGGACCGCAGTTATTACAAGGGCGGATATCACAGGGAAATGGGATTAAATACCAAATGATTATTCTCCTTGGCAGTCATGTTCAGTTGTCTACAACCATGAGCGGATTATCGAATCCCGGTATGAAGCTGAGAGGAATAGAAGGGATGGGACTTACTTCGTGGAAGCCACAAGTCTGTGTTTCAACAGTCAACAATATGCTACTTCAAACAAACAATACTGTGTGAAGGAGGAGAGCAGTTCATTTGGGACCAGCATGATGGACACTTACATTCACCCAATAACACCATTAAAACAAGCCCCCCCAACTACAGCTAGTACGAACTTATGCGGGATAAAGGCTAGATTAAGAACCTTGGTTGCTGGATAGCATAAGTTGAGCGTTGTAGGAAATGGTCAAGGGCGACTTGACTCTCTTTGTGGCTAAGCTGTCCTCAGGTACGAAACTATTTGGAAACTTGCACTGACCATATACTGCTGACCAGTGTCAGGACCAACGGTAATCCGAACCATACAGCTCACGAGTATGAATCGAGGCTGAAAGGTATTGTTATTATATGGCTACAACTTTAAACACCTTATTTGTATACCACTAGAGAAATCTCTAGGAATATAATATACTCGACGTTCGTCTCATATGAACCACGGCTATGAGGTTCGTATCGCTTTCTTGGCTAAATCGCCGTGAAAAAAAGCTCTTCCATCAATATTCGACCTCGTTAGAATTCACCATTTATACCAATCCTTCTGTGCTAGATCTCCAACTGATTTGGTTGGGTCCAGGGTGTTGAGTACAATTACCCTGCTAACCTCACGGTACGACCGAATCACCATATTGGAAAGTCTAATAATTGGCTTGTTTCAATATAGTTTAACTGCATTTGCTCTACTGAAAACTGACGCTTTTTGAATGTTTTGATACGATTAGGTCCTGTATGAGAGAAGCTCAGAAGCGCCACTGCCCATCGGAGTATATGTGATACATGGAGGCACGGGGACCAAGACAACTTCTGTTCACATCACATGACACCACATACAAAGCAAAGCACCAATCGGTTGGTCCTGTTCTCACACAAATGACTGACGCATAACTGATATCAACCAAAATTCCTCACTACTTAACGGTTCATTGTTCGGATCGACCGATGATTTTGACAGACAAAAATTGAGTTGCAATGTTCTACTATCGTTGTTTGCGCGTAATTTTAACACATTCACCGCGTTATAACGGTACTGATTTAAACTTTAATTTTGAAGTACAGTGACAATCAAAGATAGCATTGTATGACGTACAACTCGAAAGGTGAAACACGTTATTAGCCCTCTTTAACTTTTGACTTCCGTTTATCAACTACGATACATTCGACAGGGTATAATCAAGTAACAGGGTTTTTAGAGAAACCGCAACAGCACAAAATAACTATTACACTTCGTTTCGAAGTTCAGCGGTTACTCCTCATCTGGTCGAGGATTGACAGACAATTAGTTAGCCGTCTCTATGATGATCAACAACAACGGTTTGGTGCAAATGAGCGTGTGAACAGTCCAATATCGTGGTCGTACTAGATCTACCATGTTGATATTTGTTTACGGCGTGATGAGGGTAACAGCTGTTATAAAAACATGGAAAAGATACGACTGTCGGGTACTCGCAACTTCGATACAATTTTAACCGAAACTTAAAAATTAATCGCTTTGTCAGGAGCGTTGCCATTTTTGCGTTGTTAGCTTTGACTATCTTTTTCAAAATATTGTTTTACTGGCTACACAGAGACTAGTTACAAGTACCATCAGCTCGAACCTTCTTAAGTGTGTTCTTTAAATGAGACCTGATATGCACGATTGTATTCAAATCTGCGCTGTGTGGTAGCTGTGAAGATTATTAGGAGTGAACGGTACTGAGAAAATGGCGAATACCACTTGTGAATTCTGATGTCACATTTAACTATGACTGTGCCTATGCGTTTATAATAGCATGCTTCCATTTCCGAAGTTAACATGGCTGATCAGTTTGCTTTATCCGTTCCTACTTGCCAATGTTTGATACGCTTACGTTCATTTGATTCCTGGGAATTCCAAATCGTCTGCAAACAGTTAAACAGTATCCACGTTTACTCTCTGGATTTCTTTCCCTATCACAGTGAAACTTATTTCTTACATGAATCGCAATGACGTGCCCCATATTTTACCGTCCTAATTATCATTTCTCAGTTACAGTGTTACATGCGTTTATACATCTGGTTGTGAGTGCCTGCTTACCTAACTGGTTTATTGTGATAATTGTAGAACCGCGTTTAATATCAGTGTATATATGTCTACGTGTAATTTTCTGCCTCGTTCCATTTTGGTATACATATATATGTATACCAAAATGGAGCGAGGGAGAAAATCATATATATATATACCCAGCCCATACCTTCTACAAGATTAGCCTATTAGAATGTATAATCCGACCCTTCAGTTGAATTAACACTAATAATTGTGTGCGTGTGATCACTGTAATGCTGACAGACCACTTGGTCTATCGGTTAATCGGGAACGATTTTGGGTATCACAGATAGAAAGATTCCAGTAGTTATGTCCAACTAAGTCTCCTTGGTCATCGTTTCTTCAATAGAATGCGGAACCCACAGGTTATTTTTTACATTAGTGGCTCTAAACAGTGTGCTCTCCACTTTCTGCCTTACACACTGAATGGATTATAATTTGATTGAATGTTTCGTCGTCGGGTTTCGCAGAACCCAGCAGATGAAATTTGGTGGTTGAATATACTCCGATTAATAATCGTAAACAGTACTTGGTCGTTTTGCGTAACACATTATCAGGTTAATGCACAAAGTTTACGCGAAACGACCTTCCTAGGGTCAATCAAACAACAGCTAATGAGGTTAAACGAGATCAAACATGCTACCGTTACAACTGGAAATAGCACTTTGACACAAATGTGTCACAGTTATAACATGGTTTGACTCTCGGAGTTTTAATCGACCATAGAGTGGATGATGGAACATGACAGTCAAAAGACCTAAACGAAGCGTTTCTGAACATATAAAGATAGGATATTCAGTCGAATTCCGATCACCTCAGCTGTGGCTAGGATACAACAACTCACTGTCTCGCTCTCTTTGATTTGGTAAGTGGGACAAAGAGGAATAGATGAGTTGGCTTTATGCTTCGACGCAACACAATTTTAACTGAAATTAATTTCCATTTTCTCAAATGACACTCGATCAGAACGCTTCACTTATATCTTTGTATCCACCAGCCAATTTGTGACCCTTTTTCTCTCACTTTAAAAATAGTGGAGGCTCCATTTGAGCTACACTCACGCAGGCTTATATCGTGAACGTGCCTTTGCATCATTTATCCTGCACCAACCTTTCATATATACAGGTGGAAAATCACAAATCACAAATTGAAGTTCGACTACTGCACTGCATAAAACATAATGCTGGTTGTATATCTTTATGTGGTGTTACGGAATGTCTATCGAGCTCCTCTTTTGTTGAATTCACCACCTGATTGAACGTCAAGTGATTCACATTCACGTTTTAACTGTTCCAGCAGGGTTTCTGATCGTCTCTGTAGTGTGCACTTTCGATCGATACTTATCCCATTGTTATCAACCTAACTAATGTGAATATTAGTGTCATGCAATGTTGGGGCTTTAGATGAGTTTTGCTTACGCTGTCTGTCGCACAATTGATCAACAAGCGGCTGGAAGTCAGATTCGCTCATATCAGGCAGACAGGGTGGAAGTTTAATCGAGGTGAGTTACTTTAGCATGATTTATCATGTTAAGGGGAGTAAACTGAAATTCTGTGTCCGAAAACTGGACCTTGCCTTAAACAGATTATTGCTACTATCTGACTAAAACTTACAGTAACTATTGTAACTTTGACTTCTGTCACTGGTTTTATCATACCCCAACGACTGACACAAGCGTGACTTTTTGTGTTGGATCGATTTGTACTAAACTTCCGATGATAGGTACACGCCCTCAAATGAACTGAGGCTCACACTGATATCTTTTGGAAAGTGTTTTCGGTTAGCAAACAGCTCAATATTATCGTTGGACATTACATCTATGGTCAAACCCATTGATTAACTGCTACACAAAAATGAAAATAGGATGTAGTTTGGAACTGATGGAGAGAGAATATGGACCTAATCCGCCAGTTAACTCTTAAAAGACGAACACCGGAGTGTCTCGTTTTCCTCAGCATTCCGCCACGTGAATCTTACTTTGTGAACAATTCAGTCAAGCGGTGGTAACATGTCACCAAACTTGATTATTTGCCATCTCTGCGGATGACCTCAGCTACGTAAACTGAATCACAGGGCCGCAAGTGCGGCTGATTAACACGCTCAAAACCATCTAACCTGTTGGCGATAGGTGTTATTTATCTATGTCATGTCATCGCTGGTTATCCTTGCACCTTAAGCTGGTTGAGCGATAAGCAGTGTCTCGTTAGAGCTGCACTTCTCATCACAACTTTGGTTTACTATTTAATGTAGAGTCAGATAGTGTGTAGCAGTGTTACTTGTTTAAAAGTTAAAGCCATTTAGTAGAAGTCTCACCCCATCTTGCCACCTTCTCATTTCGCTTCTCAAAATCACAGTTGATCTCTGCGATCCGTTCTTGCAAAGCGTGTATCTGTGCACAATTTTGTTCCAATTTGACCTGATCAGATTGGAAAGAGATCACATACGGAAGATCGGCCAGAAGATTCAATTTAAAAAACAGCACAAACGATCGTTGGTGGGGAGGTACAAAAGTACAAATGTCAATTTCAGTGCTAGTGAATTTAGAAAGCTGATTGAGTTTTGATTTGTAAATTTTCGACCTCATATTCGAGCATTTAGCTTCCCTGGCCTTTCGTTACAAATATTTGTTTTGCAAAATCATTATTGCCGCGTGATTGAACTGCAGTTACAAATGGATGAAGAACTGTGCAATCAAGGGTACAGATTGTACCTATTAAAATGTCCATATGATGATAGACTTATGTAGTGTACGGATGTTATCGATAGAATAAGACGTCAACAAAAGCGGATATGCAAATTAGGTTTGTAGAAAAAATGAAGCGACAGATTTGCGCATACCCTGCTTTGATCATCTCGATGAAGAGCTGTTTATTTCAAATAGCGAGAAAGGCAGAGTTGAGTCACCGTTTCGTGTGATATCATTCGCACAAAGGGTGATTTTACTAGATATACGTGCGAATTAATCTGCCGTATAGGCACACAGTGGTTGGTCGTTCCAAGACAGGACAATACACGTGGACTAGCTGAGCAGCATTTAAAGTTTGTTGTTGTCCACACCCTGATTTTCATACCGACCTACTCTTGTCCTCACGGTTCCACTCGAACAGTTGACATCCCGGCTCATCAAGTAGAACTTAGACCAGGGATACAAATGTGGGCGTGCGCAATTTTATCATGAGGAATTTCAACACCTGTGAAAATGAGAACAACAGACAATCGTGCCATCAGTCAGTATGGAAGCGAGCAACTGAAACAATGCTTACGTTATCACTCGTGGATCAGTGACGTAACTTTATGCATGACTGACTTAACAGAGAATTTCTATGCTTTGTTTTCAATACGAAGCTATCGTCAGTCACGGTAAGTAGAAACAATTGGAGAGGGAACCCATTACCTACATTTACATGTACGGATTAACATTTTTGTTTCCCGTTGCTGGGGTATAAGCACGGTATTCTTTTTAGAGGCTCGAGAAGTCGGTGGATCAAATTCGGCTGCGATGCGTAACGTGACTGGGCGATGGGTGGGGACGATCATTTAAGATTGGAAGCGTGAAGTAAACGAATGTGCAAGGGTTGAGAAATGATGGCGCTTTAGGATCAGACTGCCATATATATATATATATATATATATATATATATATTCGAGTCAGGGAAAGGCAATTTCAGACTGACTTCCGACGCTCTACAGCACAGATTAAATACTTCCAGACGATCGTTATGTCGGATACTTTACGGATCTTTCCGCGATTGAGCTGCCTCTGAAGGATATTTCTTCTACCAAACTCATCGCCCACAGGTTCACCCGAAGTTAACGACGAGATTAAATACCTCCGCCACACACGTCATAAAGACCGATAATATTTACTGCGATCACACCTATTTAATCACTGTGCTAAACGCGGGGATACAACAAATGGGATACCCTCATCACTCACAATCTGAGGAACAAAAACTCTGCTCTCAAAACCTCGTATTCTTACGGCAAGCTCTTTTCCCAGACCTGACATTTTATACACGAAGACGGTGTAACATTTGTTGCCGATGTAAGTATTAGAAATGTATGCAGAATGGGCGCCATAATCAAACTAGGGAAGGGGAAAGTGTGACCCAAAATAGAAGTCCAATACACAAACTACCCTACATTATCTAATAGTAAGAGGTCCTAATACCCACCGTCGAACAGACCTTTCAAAAAGATGTCTGTCGATACTTTTACATCACATCCACTCAAGGCTTTACCAACACGGGCTGTAAGTAAGTGTTACACACTTAACACGTAATTGATACTGACACACATTATATCTCACAATTTCACCGCTTTTGATAAGCTGAGTTAAACTTATACCGTATATAACGCACGTTATTGAAACTTAAACCTAGTGAAAAAGGTGGAGATATTCTATAGCATAGTGACATATCCAGGATATAGCTGGGAGGCATGTGTTTGTCGTCAAAAGCAGACTGTGCATAAACACATCGGTTGGAGCGCCTTCACATGCCAAAAGCCAGGTGTTACCTGGACGAACGTATCATCCGCGGTAGGAAGAACAGCCACCCTGGACTCAAGCAAAAATAGTCAATGAACACAGGTTATTAATGATGTTGCCGAGTCATGAGAAGTAGAGTTTATTTAGTTTGACAAAGGCATTACTTTGAACAATCGAACATACTGAAGACAAGAAATCCAGCTCCATATGGAAGGACGATTTCTAACTTTAGCTAACTGGGACAAGGACGGAGTCGTTTGACTAGTGTTCAACTCAGCAAAGAGTTGTCCGGAGAAGAACGCAACACTTGTACTGGATATCTTGACAAAACCATAAGAAGAACCTTTCGAAAGTCCTTCGGCTGAAATATTGTACTATGAAAAAGACAGTTTTTGCTAACCATGAATGTATTGTTGTGAACCGAGGAGACGGATGGCACAGAGGTTGTTTGTTTGGGAAACCAATACACAAGTTATGCGTCTCAATCTAACTACGAACAAAAACACTCATTTGCACACCACACTGATCTGATGATGTTCCGGTCGCTTTGGACACCAAGTCTCAGTTCCCTCATGTATGAAAAGCCATTCCATTTAATGCTGCCCTTCAATGGCCCTTCCCTTATCTCCCCTGTATTTGTTTCATGGCCATTTCGATCCACGCTGTAGCCTCGCTACTGGTGTAAGCAGTATATTGCGACCGTCTGTCCTCATTACAGTATCAATCATTGCTTAAATTGAATATATCGGTGGGAATTTGTGAAACTTGCGATGAAACGAAATTGAGTCTTGACCACTGCGATTTGTGTAGATTGTTCTAGAGTGACATTCAAAATGTTGAATCAAACGTTGTCAGGAAGAAAGCTAATGTTTTGAAATCCATTGTCAAAAATAAGTCTAAATGAACCAGCAATCCTTCACGGTAAGGGAAATGTTTTTCTACACACTACAACGATTTTTATCACGTCACTCACGAGGGCACGTAATTTTTCAGCACAATATTGCCACAATACCTACATTTCAAATCCTCTTCAGAGAACGTGTACTTACTCTAACCAGCTTGTAGTCGTAACTAAACCTAATCATCTGTTTCTGAGTTATACTCACCTGAGAATTAGACAAATATTCTAGGATCTACTATCCTCTACAGTAATTAAAATATGTCCTAGGGCGAGAATGACCTGTGTTGAACTTTTCATAATTCACCTTTAAGGAGCAAACCAAAGCGCTACACTGACGTTATCAGACAAAATGGATGACGTGCATTCCACTACCATCTTCTAAAAGAATGCTTATCAAAATGACTTCAGCGTCTTATCACAGATAAGTTTACTACTACGTATCAATGAAATGAAAAGAAACGGTTGAACTTAAAAAAACTTCGGTATGCACTAAGTTCATGTAGGTTTACTAGTTAACTGCGCATTATGAACTCCCGATTAACTCAAATGTTCTTAAGAATAGAATTGGGCCATCAGTTTTGTCTCGCTACATAATAGATGACGTGGGCCTAGAAATCTATTGTAACCCTTCGTCAACATCAACATGCCTCATTAGATTCCGTTGTTGAATCAATCTTTACTGCACCATACTATCACAAGAACGCTTCCGGTAACCATTCGGTTAAGACTGTTAGATATGCAACCAATTCTAAGTATGATCGGTTTGTCCATTGGCCAACGATGTGCGCATGCTATCATTGTAAACTGGATGCAATCGTACTTTTTTAAGCCATTTCATGTCGAACATTCAATTGCCCACCATCTACCGGTCGACAGTTTTCATCCATAACCGGAATCCAGTGGGAATGGAAAAACAAATTACTCGTAATAACACCATGCTATAAAAAATAATTGAATCTTTTAATTGCAGGATTGGCCTTTTGATCACCGCACGTTATGAATGTAGTCAGTTTTTCTCGACCGTTCTCCCGTCAGTCAAACTGGTTGGGTTACCATATAACATTAAAGTGAACGCTGTTTTTTAATTCCACAGAAATCGAAAACTTTTAAGTACTGAGAAGCTTCGGTAACCAATAAACATTGTCTTCATATTAGCAGTCAATATAATTATCCTAAAAATTGGCAATTTTGTTAACGGCACAACGAAACACTGCTGACTTCTATGAGCTAAGGATCGATCGCTTCCACTTTCTTGGAGGCTCGGACAATTAAATTCACAAGATTTCGATTACACCGCCCAAAAGAACTTGACCACATCTCGTTACATGGCCAGAGCTCGTCTGCCTAGGTATGTCAGTTTGGGTTGGTCACGGCTATAGGTGGACACAGAATGGTAACTGTGCAAATGTAATAGTACTTACTCTCAAATCATTATTCTACAATGACGTGTTCCTCCCCTGTTTGGATTCATCTAGTCAATATAGTCTTAACGGCGTTCGAGCCGGAAATCTTCGTCACACAAACAGAGGTTTTTAAACGCCAGGTAGTCATTTGTGTGCACACGGACTATGATAGGGCGGTTTACGCTATTAATATTTGACCTGCTAACTCCTAAGTAATGAAGATGGACCCACTGCTACTTCACATGTCAGTTTATACTGGTTTGTCTACATGAAGACAGAAATAACAACGGGATAATAATTCCTAGTTAATGCTGTCATTCCAACACTATTTTGACCAACTTAATCACTGGTCAGGCTAATCCGGAGGAATTAGCTTGAATAAGACTTGACAGTGACCATTTTCCACTCTTGTCGCTTTAATCAATACAACCAGGTATCCTGAGTTAGACTTCTCCTTCGTACCAGCGGAGAGCATTAAAAATTTAAAAATAGAAGATTGGGAAATTTTCATCACAAATGATGCTCGTAAGGTCGCTATTCTCGTGGATAAGAGGTCCGGTTCGTTGTGTGGAGAGTACCATTTTGAACCTCTTTCAGACCAGGTCGGCTTGACGTCGCTATATGTGGACTAAGCTGGAGTGTCTGGTTGGGAGTGAGTAGAATGAATTATTCTGGAATCAGAAGACTTTTGAATGGCCTGGAGGAACCAAGTGTATAATAGCTGCAGATGAGGAATTTGACAAAGACATAGGCAACCTACTTGGGCATCCCGCTCAGATATGACAAGCTGTTCGTTTGCATGTTGTGTTTGATGAAGACGTGCCAAACTCTCTTCATACACCTCTCCCAGCTTGCTGTACTAAAACAGACGATCCGAAGAACAGTGTAACAAAGTGTGAAAGACGAACTCAACACGTTTACATTGCCAGAAATACAACTGTCATATAATGTCTACTCACATAAAATCAGACGTGAGCTTTTCGCTCATATTATACAATAATATGGCTCTCACTGAAAACGCCCAGACGTTTTACTAGGAGGGCCACGCGGCTCAGGATGAACTCTTATCCAGGTCTGTAAAATTGGGTCAATTCAGTGACTCACAAGCAGCTGACAGCTGACATAATCCTAACCTACAAAAATTTCCACATATCTAGTTACCCAGCCGCGGACGACCGACCAAACTTAACTTCCATATGAACAGGTTAACTTGTACGCGATAGCGCAGTAGTAGACGTATGGAGCCCGTAACCCAAGTAGAGATACAACACATCTGCTAACACACCGAGTCTCGTTGTTTCAATGGAATATACATACGGCCAAAGAGAACTGGGTGGCAACCAATAAAATGCAAGTTCGTGAGTGACCAATCGGAGCGTGGCCAGAACACACGTCCGATCCTGGGGTGCGCTACCTAACTCCGTGGCTACGTATGGTTCAGTTGAGATGTTCGAAATTAGACCAGAATGGTACGTACACGAAAGACAATCACACTTCCGCCGGTCACATGTTACATATTGATAAGTTTCTTCCCAAACGATTCGTTTCTCCTATAACCCTTTTGTTTGCCTACATATCTGTGATAACAACTGTTGTAACAGATCAATGTAGGGACAGGAACATATAAACCGCTGGTTTTCACCTCTATATATAACGATTGACCGATTATCAGTATGCAAATTAGGAAGATTTGTGTGATATGCAATAGGTACCATGTGAGTGCCCAGCTAGACAGTTAAGGAGTTACATCCACCATGAGCATGAGAAAATGATGTAACACTTAATCATGTTATGCGTCAACGATGGGTCTATCCACCTGGGTCTATCCACCATGCGTGGCATAAATCAGTCATGCTGGTGTAGTTCACTTGTACCAGACGTTTGCCTTAAGTATGTGCACCGTACAACCTGTCCTGCAAGCCAACTGAAGAAGCTTTTAGCCGATTCAAAATGGTAGGTATAAATGACTCTCGGATACGGATGCAAAAACATGGTAGTGATCGGACAGAACCATCACAAAAAGATGCACATATCAACTACTGTATTTCACATTGTCTCTTACATTCCAAAATGAGAAGACGTGGGGGAAAACAGTGTAAACGTAAACGTTATTAGGTCCACCTACGGAAGCACATTCGTTAAACCGCTGCCTACGAAGTATAATCAGACAATTAGTTGAATTCATTGCTGCTTCTGCGTACGGATTTAAGAGTGTAGTAGACTGAGAACACTCTGTTTTGATGGAATTCAGATGCACGAACCTGATCAGCTACAGAAATACTATAAGATCAAGTCTCCCCACGATTCGTTATACCCGTTTAGCCTACTGATTGGTGGAATCGGCCAGTTAGATAACGCCTAAAATTTCTGTGAGTTTTATTGACACTTGTAAAACCTTGTAGCCTGACCGGTTTTCACGTTCTTTCATCTAGCGTTCATGGTCCATGTGACTACCATCAAACCGTTTTAGACCAGTTCGTCCACTTGGTCTTGAATGGATTGTTACTGTCAGTGTCCGTCCCACTGTGTCTTGTGCGACCTAGTTTCCTGGTATCTCTTGCGTTATATTCAAATCATTGAGTGATGGGTATCACTTGAGTCAATCACCTTAAGCTGCATAGGTACACGAAATATTGACAGCTACTGCTCGGTACTTGAGCGAAGAATGCCGACAGGCTAAAAACAGGCGAACAACGACCAATAAGTTTGAATACTGAGTGTTAACTGTAGGTGCGTGTGGTAAACACAGTTTTGATAGTTGTGATATTAATGTGAAGGGGTTGTATTCCGGTCATATACCGAACTCTGAAGACTGTCAACCGTCGGGGTTTTGACGCAGATCCATCCTTTGCCGACCGATGTACAATGTTGGGTGGTACGGAGTTACACACCCGGATCTCCACTTTCTACTTCGTTAGTGTTCCGGATTCCACAGCTACTAGCTCTGCGCTGTTGGTGTATGCCATGAACACCATAAGTTTCCGTAGAGTGGGTAGTGCGGGAGAGACAATATCCGTCGACTGACGTGAACATTTCCCAAAACTAAGCTGCGGACAACTGACTGCTGTTCAACGTGACCAAATACGGGGTTGTGCACCCCCTCATTCTCACTACATTGAGTACTTTCTTGAAGATGAAAAATCGGTACCAGCATCTGTGAATGCGGTCTAGAAACGTATGTTTAAAATGGTAATTTGCTTCTTCGTCTATGTTTAACAAACTGAACTTGATAATTCGGCTACTAATTAGGCTGATGACGGTCTTTCATGTGTTTTTTATGATTATGTTAACCTCAGTAATAGTAAATGCTCACTCTCGTGGATAACATTGTTCTCATCGAGGATGTTCAGCGTAGGAACATAAAGTGGGTTATGACATTTCGTTCACCAGATTAAACCTATAAGATAGGCTGTGTAAACTGGAACAGATACCAACTCTTTACTAACGTGCGGGGATAAACGTAAGTTTAACTTATGAGATCTTCCACTAGCTTCGTCAGTCTTCACGAAATATCCTTTCCTCAAGCCCGACCAACCACATCAGAGGTAACTCGTCGGGTCTGAAAAGTTGGATGAATCGTTTGGCTTTCAATAAACGAATTCAGTGTCCGAGTGTGCTTAGTCTGAAGAAGCCAACCGAAGTCTGTCAGAAACACATTATCAGCAGATGAATTCACGTGGGAACTTGGTGTACCTATTCGGAACACCAAACTTGGTCGTCAGAATAATTGTGAAAGCACGGCAATATCCTCTACCTCTGTGTCGTCACTGTTGTTTGTTGCAAGTTGGACTGTCTCCACAGTGGGTTGGGCTTTTCTTCTGTTCATTTTTCTCCCACTCACAAAATTAAATCACTGAGGCCTTCCGTTTTGTTTCTAAACTAACCAATTTAGGGTTAGGTCTGTTTAAGTGCTGTCACTTTCCTGCATTCTGTAAAGTTGGTATGAATATTATACATACATTAGCAAGTGCACCGTACTACGTTCGGAGAACAAGAAGTATTTGAGGACAGCCGGAGAGGGATCTAGAATTAGATGGAAAACAGAGAGACAGTCTTGTGTTTTTACATGCAAGTAATCAGACCTGCTAACTGGGGGCCGATAGGTCGTGCAGCAAACTAACCAGTCACTTGTATAAATGCTTATTGATTCGTCAGGTGTTTATTAATCGTTTGTCTTTGGTTATTCATCTTCTATATGCTTGTACTGTCGGGCCACTCACTTGGTGGCTAACCAACTCGTGTTCTCGTTATCCTGGTGGTGCGATTTAACACCCAGGTAAGCGTGGAACATTCTAGCAAGCAATGTTGGGATACATTTTGAATATGCAGCTGACTGTCATAGTAATAATGCCACATACTTTGTATCCAGAATGCAAACTACCATAGCCAACGTTCTTTTGTAACCACTGCAATTTTAGAGGTCCCAGTGCTATACTGCTTCAGATATCTTGTCGGATGACTAACAGCTACGTGCTAAACACGCGACTTACTTGGCGCTAGAAGCTACACAGCAACGCTTGATGCGGATTATATTTCCCACGGAGGGTGCATAACCCACAGACAATCTGACCACCGGCAATCAAAACACTGACAAGCATATATTGATTTGGTTGGTCAAAATGTCGAGGGTAATCAGAAACAGTTACAGAGCAAGTGATATGAGTATAGTTGCTGATCGTTTCGTACGGACCTTCACTGACCGAATTCCTGTTGGAACGTAATAATATATGAAAACATTTTCTGCAAGAACTGGTTGAATGACTGCACCGCCAGTCATGGCGGAAAATGATGCATGCAAACATGCTCGATATAACTTACTTTGGTGGACCACGTAGACTCAACGATCTCTAGCTTTTGCAACGATTCCCTTAACGTTTCCTGCTGTTTCAGTGTGCTACTTTCCACTTGGTCTTTCCTGAGAAAATGTATCAAGAGGACGAACCCAGTTAAATGTGACCAGTGAATAGTATCGAACGACTACTGAAAAAGAGGACTATCCTTTATTGATCTTTCTAATGAATGTAACGAAAAATAGTTGAACAGTTTTTCTATCCGAGCGAGTTCGTGAATTGTGATCCGACTCGTTTTAAGGTCTGTCGAAGAACATGCTACTGATGACACAGTGATGATCGATGCCGAGTGACAATGATTTTTATAGACATAACTCTTCTCTAGCGCTCCGTTTTCTTTAATCAACAAATGTCCGATTCTGAACTGTTAAGTTAACAACGTACAATACAAGATGGTATGTATTATTACCGCTCGATTGCTAGTGTGAAGAAACAGTTACGTCTAACACCGCAACACATAAACGACCGTAAATACCCTAACCAGGACTTCCTTCAGATAAACAGATATCCCGGTAAGCAAACCATTTAATATTCTATGCCTGATTTTTGTAGACGATATCTTAATGAAGCTGACTGACCAGATGAGTAGAGGCCTTCAAACTGTGCAGACCTTGTTTAGCAAATTAACTCAGACACAGAGTCCAACTGCCTGGAAGAGTCAGCGTTTATCTGGGCTGGAACAAACATTCAAATCACATAGACAAAAATCAGAGATAAACCCCCACAAGATGAAAAATACTTTCATTAGTGATTAACTCTAATCGGCCGGAGAAACTCGAGCTTGGTAGTGCGTCTTTTTGAAATTGACTAAGCCAGTGCTCCCTTTACGTGAATGGGGTGCGATATGTGACCATAAAACTTACAAACTACTCATCAGAAGGCAAATTGTTATCACACCACTTGGGTGAGCAGAATAGAAAGGCACTTATTATATCGATTGATCGAACCCGTTGTGATGTGGGTGGCAAAACCGAGATAGTCAGACTTGTCGCGGGATCAACAATAGATGTTTCTCGATATTCATCACTTGAGGCCAACGTGCACTTCACAAGATGGACGTTAACCAGCTCCTGTGCGAATGTGACGTGCATAGCATATGCAAGAAGATTTGCCTTGTTTAGAGTAGGAGATACCCATCGAGTAAGGGCGTACAGTGTACTACTCAGCTCACGCTACAGAAAGCTTTCACTCAGTCACTTGACCTGAGCAAAAGTAAAACGACTCGTGGCGTTGATCAGACAGGAGGAGCCGTGGCGTGTCGCCGTCAAACAATACCGGTGTTTACCAAATTGAAGTGGTAGTTAGAAACTTAATGAGGCTCACTCGCCGCACTGACTAAAATAACGAATTTACTAGTCAAGCAAGAAGACGCTCTCGGGTAGATATGTATGCTCGTTATAAGCTTAAAACTAGGAGTGGAGATGTTTTCCTCCACAGATCTTTAAAAGTGATGGCAAATTGAATAGAGGCATGCAGTCAGCGACAGTGATGCATCTGATATGGGAAATGGTTAGTGTGGCACACTCGCTTGTGGATTATCCTTGTCGAAGCCCCCAAAGTTTTGAGGCTAGACACAGATGATTCACGTGTATTGCGGAGCAACAAGAACCTGTAATTTGATTTACACACTGGACGAAACCCGTCCCACTCTGGTTGTCGAAAGCTTTAGTTCTGGTATAGAATTATTGGAAAACTGTATTGCTGTGCTAATTTTCTCTGAGACGGCAAATTGCAACATGTTGTCCTCCAAGTTCTCACGTTCAGAAGACGATTTATTACATAAAACACTATGTTATTTGAGGAGATCCTCGAGTTGTTGAAAGGACCAATTTCACATTCCTTTTAAAAGTTTAAGATCGCAAGTGAGATGTTGACAAAATAATTTCTGACTTGAAGTGATCAGTTTTGTTTAACCAATCAGCTGACGTTTCTGTCCATATAAAGACAACTGCCCTTCAACTTCAAAAACAAACAACTCTACAAGCGAAGATGAGCAAGATTTTAAACAAATCTAGAGTATTGGTAAAAAGCAGAGCGGCAAGTAACGACATTTGTTCCCACATTTTCCTTTGATTTTTACAACGCAATCAGGATTTGCTAAAGCCAATTCAAAGCGGAAGTGTTCGTCCACACAGCAAGCTACATTTTACTCCTAAAAAGTGTCTTCCTGAACTAAAAAGAAGCTTTATTGGTGAACCTCTGTTTGTGCTAATGATTTGGTAGATCGCATGATGGCGCTTTAGTCAAAGAGTCAGCGCAAAACGTATTTTTAGAGGAAGGAGAGGTAAACTGAGTTCAGTCCCGTTTGGAATTCGGTACACAGTACCTGTGGCGGAAAAAGAGTTAGTTTCATGGTTATTGTCACTTTGCAGCCGTAGCGTATGCAAAACGGCGTATTCAACTCTAATCTGCATGAAAGGCACAAATAACAGTTTCAGGTTTGTATTATTAGAAAACGTGATCATCTTTCACCGGGTTCATGCCATATCACATTGTGATATTTGGTCAGACACGTGGTTACACCTATCCAAACGAACAAGAGGTTGACATCACCACTGCGATTGACACAGGGAGGATGTGTGTCGATCGCAAGGGATTCATCGTGCATCCGTTCGGTGTGAGACTTGAAACCTCGCTGTAGAATTCGGACGTCGTCAAAATCGATTTTAGAATCTTCATCTAACGCATGCAATGCTAGGGCCGAGTCACGTCCCAGTTTTCTTAGACCTAATGCGTCTCTTTGTGGGAAACGTGTACGTCATCTGTGTTCCATGAATTTAACCTCAACTGGTCTCGATTTCTGGCCAGTGTATTCGGCCGAGCATTTTATGCATTTTATCTCATCAACACAATTGATAAGATTGTGTGGGTGGAATGAGTCTTTTTTTCTCATCAAACAGCGTTGCGATGCGTTGTCAAGTTGAGAGAATGTACCCATCTCGTAGTCCGTTAAAACTGAACTCTTTTCCTCTCTTTTCAATCATTCTCCTAAGCCCAAATTTCGTACGCAGAGATAATTCGTTTTCAGATTATATCATTCACAATATTGTAATTTTTTCCTCATTTACTTCGATTGCACAGATAGAACGGTCTCGTTTCAACGTACTTAATGTCAATGCCTCATCCTCCGTTTAATTTCGTGAGAGATGCTTTTGATTATTTGAATTATCTCAATTATTCTTAAGCGGGCTTTTTCAGCTTTACATGAAGGCAGATGTACCAGCACGGACTCAGCAGTTCGAGTTACATTCCATGTTCGTAGTGGCTTTCTGCACACGCTGAGTTGTAACAGCCGTTGAAGCAGATTCAAACCGCCACTCACCAAACCTGTTTAAGATAGATTATCGAGGTATTTATTGAAGTCAATAAATCTGAAGCTTCGCACTATTTGCGAACGTTATTCCGTGTTAATTTTCCAATCCATCAGTCTGTCGAACTTACGTGTTTGTCGAGTATGAAATTTGCTGCAGGTAGCAGATATTCTGCATTTAGCGAACTTTTTCTTGTCAGTCAGTGTTGTAGGAGGTAACAGTACATTGCAAGAGTCATGCAATCTCATCATCCGGGCCCAGATTGATTTTAGTTGTACAGTAAACTAATGCACAAGGTGCCGTTATAACCTCTCTTCCAGATCAGATCGAGCTATCTGGATGTCTGAGTAAGGAGAAAGGAATGACATTGTTGTGGATGTAACGTCTCATGAATACACAATGAGTTATCCAGCTAACAATCCGATTTAAACAAAATCGATCTACACATGATCAGGCATCTGCCGGAACTGAAACCAAAAACAATGAGAAGACGCAATTCATGCTTAGGAAAACTGGGACGTGACTAGGCCATAGCATTGCATGAATTGCGTATTCTCATTGTTTTACTCAAGTTCATCAAGGGAACACTGTTTCAAATTGAAACCAGAAAGTTGAGGGTTTACATTAGTTCTAAATGTTTTTCAAAAGAAACAAACGAACTGATATTCACGTCAGACCTGTTGTGGATTGCCCCACTTGTGCGAATTACAAACTTGTCATAATTCCCTTATAGAAACATAGTAGTAGGTCATATTGACGACTCATCTATAGACATTTTGAAATTTGTATAATTGGGGCAGGAAGGGGTAGCTAACAGCTTCCAAGATACCTCTTCGTACACTAGTGTGCTAACATGCGAAAACCCAACATTTCTTTCCTCAGGCTTAAACAACGACGAGAGTCTCGGAGGCCAGACAAGGTGAACTCATTCCCAAGTCATTAGTAAAGTTGAGTTATGTCTAACCACAACTTATTTAATGTTTAAGGATGCAATGTATCTCCAAATCGACGGTGTGGCAATAGGTCTAAAAGTCTCATAGATAGCTGTCAAACATTCCTATATCACATCGAAACACAACAATTGTCCAATTCTACAAGCCCTCCACTTATTTGGCTGAGGTATACTAACAACATATTCGTGGCAATAGGGTCTAGCCACAAAGAATCTTTCCTCAAGTTTCGAGACTACCAATCCAGCAACCATATATCCATAATGGAAGCTGAGAACAAGCACATATTTTTAAGCTTCCTAGACTGTCAGCTGAACTTAAATGAACAACAAATGTTCGATATTACCATCCACCACAAACCAACAAACTTTGCCCGACACTTAGATTTTGACCATATACACCCGCAATGCATCAAAGGTGCAAATCCCTCACAACTGGCAAACATGAATGGAAAAATCTATGTACCAACCGTGAACAGCTGTAGTGTTACAATATAAAGTCTTGAGAACCGTACTTCGAAAAAACAGATAACCAAATCTGTGATAAGATCAAGCAAAAAAAGACGAGGAATCGTGGACCCCATCAGCTGAAATGCTCTGTCGACAAAGCAGATCTCAAGCAGCCCAGAAAACCTGATAGAATACGAGATGGAAACATTCTCTCAACTTGGCAACGCATCGCAACGCTGTTTGATGAGAAAAAAAGACTCATTCCACCCACACAATCTTATCAATTGTGTTGATGAGATAAAATGCATAAAATGCTCGGCCGAATACACTGGCCAGAAATCGAGACCAGTTGAGGTTAAATTCATGGAACACAGATGACGTACACGTTTCCCACAAAGAGACGCATTAGGTCTAAGAAAACTGGGACGTGACTCGGCCCTAGCATTGCATGCGTTAGATGAAGATTCTAAAATCGATTTTGACGACGTCCGAATTCTACAGCGAGGTTTCAAGTCTCACACCGAACGGATGCACGATGAATCCCTTGCGATCGACACACATCCTCCCTGTGTCAATCGCAGTGGTGATGTCAACCTCTTGTTCGTTTGGATAGGTGTAACCACGTGTCTGACCAAATATCACAATGTGATATGGCATGAACCCGGTGATAGCGGCAGCAGTCTTATCAGACAAACTGTTCCTGTCAGTACGACGGGCGACCTCAAACAAATGCGCACACACATACGCCGAGGAAAATACCTGAACTCACTGATTAACTGACAGGCAACCAACCATAGCCACATGATGGAATTCGTTTTCTACTAAATTTCCTAATCGTGTAATCACTTGATTAAGAATGGTTTCAAAAGAGGTTAGCCGTTATGATGGATACGTTGGGCGCATCTTATAGAGTACCAATCGTTTCAAAACATCATTTTGTTACTGATATTTCGGTCAATCAAATTTCGCTACGTCGTTGTGTGTGTGTAAATAATGTTAGCACGAAATGGACACAACTATTTCAAAGAGACCAGAGTACTGAGAAGCGTACTGCACGAAAACCGGAAAAACTGATAATTCAACCAAGCAGGTTTGGCAAAATCTAGTGCTAACTAGGCTTTCACCATGCAACCTTACAGTTGTCCATGCAAGCAGGCTAGCTTTGCCTCGGAGATCTGAAGTTCAGCTCGCAGTGAATTATTTTCGGCTAAAACAGATCAGATGCATGAAAAATATCTCAGAATCCGACAGTACGTTAGAAAAACGCGGATAATTTGAAAGTGCGGTTTCGATAGGAGTAGGATGTGAGTGTTTTCTAGACAGTCATCGCTGAGCCTAATTTCAGTAGAGAGCCATCGTTTACTTCGGGTATTTCATGCAATAAGCACGTGAGTAAGGAAGTAGCAAGATCAGTGAGCTGGATACGACGTGCCTGTACTCCGGTTCTTTAAAAAAATTGTAAGTATGAAGTACACTCCGATTATCTGTCGGCGTTTGATGCCGGGCTGATGACATAAGCTAACTATCCAGTTTCGAGCTGAAATATCTATGGTGGACAGCTAGATTTCATGGAAATCTTACGTAATCGTGGCTTTTTAGGTTAAAAATGTTCATAGCCCATTAATCATGAAACATCACACCATTCGGAATGAATGCGTGCTTACGCCGTGCAAATTATAGAGATGTACAGAACTTGAGGCATACGAAAATAGAAGCGGGTTGGATTAGGCCACTTATACTAATCTGCAAATAAATTGAAGATTAACCTGAAAGCGTGAAACATTCACAGTCTAAAAAAACAAATGAGTGCAAATAAAAAGAAAAGATATGTTGATGACAACAGGAAACATCTTTTCTCCGTTTCTTTTCCGCATTGGATTATGTATTTTTCAAGTTTTTTTTATATTGTGTGACCGCTTTGTTTTCTGAAGAACTGTACGTTGAAAACAGGTTTGATTTGCCACCTATGCTAGCCCCGGATCACAGGGAACAGCCTAACACTGGACTAAACAAGCTACGTTTTAAGATTCGACGTCAAAGTCAGACACATCTTGCTTCATTCGTCGGATTATTTGTTCAGCATTAGTTCAGTTGGATTACAACTTCTGAATTCAAATGTGCTGTTACTGTCAAATTCGATTTTTACAATACTGATTTAATTTTGTAAATACGTGTTAGTGTACGATGCAAACTAAAAGCTCATCACAAGCAGTACGATATTAGCTATTAGCACTCTCGTAGGAGGTTCAGATTCGAATAGAATTGCATGAGCTGTCAGAACTCTCCATTTCCGAGTATCACTTGGCACCTAAAGAAAGTTACTGCAGTATGTCTAACGAATTCCTCTTCGGGGTCACTAGCTAATACCACTCAGTATATTTTGGACCCTGATTTTCCCATTAATTTAAATGGCTAAGTGTCGCATTTCCGCTTCGGACCCTCTACTCGTTTAAATCGTTGGTGAGAAGTGCTCTCTGAGATGGCAATAAGTGGTAGACAGTGGCGTGTCTGCATTCGTAACATTTTAGTTTCCTTCCTTTTGTCTTAACTTAATAATTTCCAACCTTTTTGGTAATCATTTTAACGTCAGGTTAGTTCATGTCATTGCTGCGGTGACTGACGACTGGAATCGCGGGCCCATGACTATTGCGAAAGAACGAATGTAATGAACTGGTTTCAAAAGGAGAGCAAGCGGAGGTCAAACCAGAGGTCGAATTTGTCGTACTTGTATGTCGCCATGAGGTGCTCGCTATACTGACTTTTCTAGCCAAATTCACAAAGGACAGACAAGGCGCGATGTGGTAGGTACCGGATAACTGTGGCTAAACCACTTTAGCCCAGGAAACGGAATCACACTGACTGTCGGTTCCAAAGCAATGGGCAAATCTTATGGTTTCTCATGTGGTACTGACACGATTGTTGCTAAAATAAACCTAGGCCAAACTAAAGCGGACACATCTTAAAGGGTAACGTAAAACCGTTTTACATCTCCGGAAACACGCTGACGTAGTATTAACAAGCCGTAACGTTTAAACACGTAGCTGACTTCCTCTTGGCTTAGTATGCCGAAGTAACACAGAGCCAGTGATTAAGTAGGACGCAACAGATACTAACCTGATGCCTCTGTGGTTGACAAATAGACTTCGGGCCCTCCTCTTGGAAACGGGAATTACCGCTGGTAAACACCACTCACATGGCACCTTGTTTCCCAAATCGTCTGAAGGGGTTATCTCATTTCTGACAGCAACTTTTCCGCACCATCCTTGGAAAGAGAGGGGCCGGTGGTGCATGGTCCAGGAGACTTGTTGCATTTCAACAACTTAGGCCTGAGAGCCACTTTCGCTCCCGATGGAGGGTCGTTTGGGACGCAATAACTGTTCATTTGGGTCCCTTTGTCTACAAGATCTGGCTGAGGTCAGCTGAGCTGTCCCTGAAGATATTCAGCCTACTTGTTAGGTCGGCGCGATTGGCTGAAGGTAATTGAACCAACTTTTTTTTACATGTTTTCATTCTCACCGACTCGATGGCCAGTACAACCACGGACCACGGCAAAACTTTCTGCTGTTCCCCGACGAAAATTTTGTTCGATCTCCGTTGATTACATAACCAATAGGTGCTCACGGTTTCCGTGCATGTTTTTGACCAGCGCGCGTTAAAATTCTCGACGACAGTCAACATATTCAGAACCAGGTGGAATCCAGTTCTGTCACAAGTGTCACAGCTACTTAGAAACATACTCCTTCACAGCAAGCTTTCACAGATACCGCGGTTTGTTCTCGGCTTTTGTTAGGTCATCTAACCTGACTTGAACTGGGCAGTCTGCTCAGCAACATATCCTGCCAAGCATTCCTTACAGCATTCTTAGTCGAATAGCAGTTATCTCTATTACGTTCGCCAGTGTATGATCTCTGGGCCAATGACAAGACAAAACGGTCAACCGCAACAGTTTCGGTGGTTGCTTCAATATGCACAACAGAGTGACGTCACCTGTAACTGACTACTATGTGATCGAGTTGTGTCCACGACTGATGAGCACAAGGAAGTCTCCATGCAACAAATTGTCTCTTCCTATGTTAAAGTGTGCCGGTGGAAATATAAAAATGATGAGATATCAATCAAAACTGGATCTGCTAAAATCTCATAGGCGTCCATTAGTGTTGAAGTCGGTCTGTATAGAATTTGAAAGGGATGATACCGGAGGACAGTTACATCAGTAGAATCCAAGTCCCCTGAACGTACGAGGAGAAAATAGACAGTTGTCTTCAGTGACGAAGTCACAAGTGGCCAGGAGTTAAGAGTTGGTCAGCAAAGTTGCAATCATTCACTTGAATACCTAGAAGCAAACAAATTCTATAAAAACCTAAGGTGAATGAATTCTTCGACGGAGGAAGACAGACGTATTCCTCAGTTATCAGAACAAACAGTAAGTGATCTCTTCAACTAGAAGGATGGCAGCAGTTGTATGTTAGGCCTCAAGACTAGAGGTTTCAGAGCATATTTCACCAACAAGGTAAGTTAGCTGTTGAATGAGCCAAGTGTCACCAACCCACAAGTCAGCCAGACAAAGCAATCAGGGTTGCAGAGATTGCAGCACCGAGGAAGGTGAAGCACCCAGAGGAGCTACATTTCAAATTGTGTCTCTGTAACTGCTGCCCAGTTGGTGTCCTTAATGACCAATCGAACTGTGGGTGCAAATATTTTTCCCAGCTTTCCATGCATCGGAATAACCTGTATATTAGTTTACTATATTCTTCTCAAACAGCCTGTTCACATTGAGTATTTTGGTACTATTGGACTGAATTAGTTATAATTACCTCTGCTTGTTGTCGAAAAACACTTCTGAAGTGGGGGAATTCTGCTGGACTCTTCGATTGCTGCACAAGTCCGTCAAAATTTCCCGTTGCATGCGTTTACGAGCAGCAGTCTACCCGCTTCCATCAAGGAGCCCTGACGGGCTTCAGGAGTGTCGAATTAAATTGGGAATCTCTAGTTACAGATGACTTTATTAAGGCACAGTTCACACACAGAGATGTTCGTCTTTAGCGGTGCTTAGCCGCCACATACAAAAGAGTTCTAGAATACAGAAGTGGAACGAATTTGTCATAACTTATATCTTCCTGAGTCACAAACACTTCGGCCAGTTTCTCGACACATCCATGTTTCATTATTCTTTCCCGTTAGGTTTATTCCTTTGAATTTTTATTGGTGAATCCTATGGTTAAAACTGTAGAAATCTGATAACTTCAAGCTACATTGATTCAGCAAGGGTGCCATACCGTTATCACAAACAATTATGAGTTTGCTACAGCTTGTTGTATTTCCAGGAAACTAATAAATTGCAAATTACGTCTAGACCTGATCCAGTCGGTCAAAATCATGAGGAAAAAAGTAAACGAATACCTACCGCGCGAATGCTGCAACTGAGAAGACAAATCAGTTTGCATTTCTGCATTTGTGCGTTCCACGCGTGCGAGGTCGTTTTTTGATTCGTTCAGGTCATGTTGTAACCTTTTAAGAAAAGAGGGTACGAAATTAGACGGAAAGACAACACTTCGAAGACAATTTGTGGTGTAAGTAAACCAGAAGGAAAGAAATGTTAAAAAGTATGTGTTTAAAATCCGGTGTATGATAAGGCTCAAAAACATTGTGAACTGTATTACTGACGAGTTGTGTGACATTCCCTACATCAGGTGGGACCCAGTTGTGAAAAATTTTGGATGGATTCGAACCAGCACCAGTAATATAGTTTCAGTGCTCAAAGTTGGTGTTACTGAATTCCAACTTGAACTGTTCGAGAAATCTGGGCAGTCAATCCTCTGAATCGTGTGATGTATTCCATATGAAGGGTGGATAAATGAACCTAAATGTGAAATTTCTGAACCTTCGCTGTGGAATTTTCAGCTCCGTTGGTAGAGAACTTACCATGCCTGAGCTTTTTGTTTCTGACACTGGTTAAAACGTAAACCAGCCTCAGATTTCTCTCGCATCAGCGCGGTAGAAGAGTACTGTTGTGTAACAAGCAGCTTCGTTTAAGAGTAGTAGGGTACATAAATTCGGGAACTAAAGGGTGTATCTCGACGCCAGGAAGACGAGAGACCACATGCGACTATTGGAACGATGTGTACGCACAATGGGGAACACACCACCAACACGTATATCAATGCACTGCTGCTCAGTGTGTGTGGAAACACGTCAGCTGTGCAAATAACTGTACGCGTTCGTGGTCCAATGCTTCAACGCAACTTGCACGGGATTTCGTGCAATAAAGAACTTCGCAGGCCAAGCGTCTTTCGCGGTCATAACAGCACAGAAGTCCTCGGCTCGGTACCAAAGTTGTCAATGTGGACTGCGTACAAAGCAAAGTCCGACAACAATGATTGCGAGCTGTGAAACACTGTTAAATTCGTCAACGTATGACTGGATTGAGCTGACCCACTAGCTGGATACTTCAGTGTCGTACTACTGAATCAGAATGAGAGGGTTAATTTATTCGGCCTGTTCAGAGCCAAGTAAACACCCGAAGGGGTTGCTAGAGCGTTAAATGTGAGATGTTTCAGTTATTTTTTGAAGACCCAAAACAACGCACATACACTAGTATTACTGTATGGTAAGAAGAATGGGATCCATCGATGAAGGGAAACATACTGATGGATCCGTATTTTAATCAGTAAGTTGGTTAACTACGGCCTTATAAGAGCAATCATGGGTACTACAAAGAAAAGTACTAAATTTTAAACAAAAAGGAGTTTTCATTCACAAATTCATGAAGAACCTAGAAGGTACTGTGATTTAGGCCTCGTGTAATATACGTTTACTAGCTGAGGAGCACATCACGTTCTGTTTATGATGTTTGGATATCCGTGATGTTCAGACAGCGACTGTGGGGTTTTTTCCTCTGTCTGTTATTAAACGTTAATACCCATCTGTTGAAAATCTGACCGTCCGCAACTTTATGTCTGTTATTGTCATCTTCCTTTTTCGGGAACTCACCCTAGTCCAGAGTTAAATACATTATTTTCATCAGAATGTTCACATACATAGAACCAGGTGACTACAGTCCACCGAAAAATTCGATGGGCCCCGTTAACCACATACGATTCTTCACTTTTGCCTCGTTCTGTCTGTGTTGCAATATCAACTCGGTCATGAACTATATCTGTGGGCACTATGAACACGTTTCAAATGTGTTTGCGTAGGCTAAAATACATTTTTGTTCGTCTGCTAGTTCGAAGGTATACGTGGAGGGGAGTTACTGTACAAATGCTGGTCACTGTCTAAAAGACGTTCACATATATCGGTTATCCAGTATGAGACCTATGGTAACGATGCTAACACTTGGTTGGTCAGCTAAGTTAATGTCGGCACTACTATCCAGGTCTACATGCTGCCAGATAACATTATATAAGCCATTCAGGGGTACTATTTTCAATATTACTTGACCGAAATGACTAAATTCATACAACTAACCGACGATTCAACAGGGAGTTATGACGGGTGCGCTGTCAAAAGTGTTCATTGTTCACCAGAGCCTTGGGGCGAAAAACTGCAGCAGACGAATCGAAACTTCAACAAACTGTCCCGAGAGCGATCAGAATTATTCCGTTACCGAAGGGCAAGTGGTGAGAAGTACTCTCTCCTACCGTCCCCACAGCCCATTAACCCTCTTGCACAGAAAGGAGACATTTCCCGTTTGAACCTCAATCTTTTTTGCGCGGCACAAACTGATCGAAATTGACAGATGCTGTGCACATCACGTCTTCTGTTAGCGCGGTTCGATATTCTGTTCATGTCTGATATATGCAAATGAGATCGGCAACAAGAACGACCAAAGCTGCTTACTTCCACGAGTGGTCTCCGACGGAATGAAGACAGATCCGTTGATACAACGTCCAAGTTTCACTGCGGCAAAACAGTACGATGAGCACCTCCGAGCAGTAGACACACAGCTTGGTGTCCATCTTCAGGTTGTGGATTTTCCAGATACCTCTTTCAGGACGTTGGAATGCAGCACTGGCCTTAGCCACACGAACTCTCAACTCAAGGTCAACGGACAGATCTGTGGTCAAGTTGCTACCTAAGTAGCAAAGGTCTGCACATGTGTCGACAACTTCATTGATTCCAATTTCAGGCACAGATACAGTAAAAGCACCTCCACTCGGAAAAGAAAGGTCAAGCCTTTGTTGATATTCAATCGGAACCTGGATGTCTCGGTCACAGAGGCCCCGACCTATTCTGCCACCTTGACGAGGTGGTCGGGCTTGTGTACTGTTTTGATCCGGCGGGCTGTGCTGACTAGGACTCCGGTCCTTCCAGGTACAACCTTGTCAGACAGGCCAAAAGGGAGCAGTCAGACGAAAAGCAGTTACACTCATAGGATTGTATGTCGCACTGCTGACCGCGTAGGAGTGCTTAGGCAGTGAAGCACGATCCTATGGGTATACAGCAGAACTATTTTTATAGTTGCGGCACTGCTGTCTTCCGTATCAAGAAGAAGGGGGTTAGAAAAGGTACCCTCAAACAAAGAGCACTCCGATCGCCCAATGGTTGACCGTGACCGCCGGCGTATTATCCACTACGGTCGTAAAACATCAAATATCTCTCAAAAACCCGATGTAGCTTCGAGTACATCCGCTGCGCGCAGCAGTGTTCAGAATCAGACATTGTTGTCTTATTCACTGCGCCCCGGGCTAGGCAAGCCCCTCACTGCCAAATGAGTCAGACTCTTGAGTCATTGGCTCCGGGTAGGGTCCCCCAAGAAAACCCCATAGCCTATTGTCTTGCAGGTTAGACTTTTGAGTGAAAGGCTCGGGGTGGGGTCCCTCAAGTCAACCCCGTTCTGCGGCATAAACGACCGGGAAGTATCAGAAGTTATCGTTCTTTCAACAGTGACACTACTAATCGTCCACGACTTTCTCCTACCGTTTTGCCCCCTATTTCTTCTGCCTTCCATGTGCCTTCGGGCGATAATTGTTCTCTGAGGCCAAGACAACTGGTAAACATTGGCGCCTTCAATGTCTGCACTCTCCGACATGTCGGTCAGCAAGCTGCTCTGGCAAGCACTCTCTCAAGTCTGGAGCTTGATGTGTGCTGTGTGTCGGAGACGCGAGTCTACGACTCTAGCACAGTTATCCATTTGAGCTCACCTCTAGATAGCTGTCGATCCAAGCGCTCATGCTGGAGTGGGAAATTCGGAAAGTCTAAGAATGAGATTACCCAGGTAATAGTTCGAATATTTTCGATAGCGGAAGTTCGCGGTTTTGTAGTTAACAGTGTTGAGCAATATGTAGTCACTTGGTTAGGGGAGTTTAATCTTTTTGAAGGGTGTCCATCACTTTCGGACTGTCTCTAACTAGCTACGTTTGCACGTTGTTGGCACAGAGCCATAACTGCAAACTGAAGGTGTCCTGCAAATCAGAGTCAATTCGAAGGAGCAGTGTTGTAGCCAGGATGTATCCTAGCAAAACATCGTTGTTTGAAAAAGAACACTCTGAGAGGTGACATCTAAGTTTACCTACACCATTTTAGACAGTTCTTGAGGAACCTAAAAAAGTATACTGAGGAGTTGAAATGGCTGAGTTTCCTCGGAAAGATAAGGTGATCAACTCTTTCAAAATCTTTAGTGGAATCCAGGTAGACTGCGCCAGTTGGCAGCCCATCAACAGCTCTGATCCAAATGTTCACAGAAGTTAGCGAGTTTAAGGCACACGAGTGTTCTTTAATTAAAAAGTCCAACTTAGGCCACATCTGCATTTGGCACATTATTCAGAAGTCTCTTCATCATTTTGAAAACAAATTTGGATTATGGTTTTGACGGGGACTCATCAGGAATATCCTAATCGAGCATACTGTCACCTTTCTGATTTGCGTCGACAGACTTACCGACGTATTGAGTCTGACAGCGCACAAGCGACTGTTCACTGGGATCCAATCGAGCAAACATTGCTCTGCACGGGAACTCAGCGCGATTCCCACTCCAGCTCGACCGTGAGATTCAGCTTCGGCGTCACCAGAAACCCTGAGACAGAAGCGCT
>QNGE01000645.1:81804-156167 GCA_008508345.1 Paragonimus westermani
TGGGGTCCTCGTGATCACTCAAACCGTTGGTTAGAGACGCTATCCGAGATGGCGGTGTGTCGCAGTCAATGGCGTACCTGTATCCATACCATTTCTAGTTCTTCCATTTAGTCTTCTTCAATCTTTTTTGTCCTTCGTAGTACTCTTTCCTTTTAGGATATTCCACGTCACTGTTGAGGTGAGCGGCGGCCCGAGCCACAGTACCTTTTGGTCAGGCTCATGGCTGTTTTGATGATGATGATGATGATGATGATGATGATGATGATGATGATGATGATGATGATGATGATGATGATGATGATGATGATGATGATGATGATGATGATGATGATACTGTCACCAGTGTCCAAATCGAAGTTAAGGGGAATAAAATCATTTACATTTTGGTTTATCATACACTACTGGCTTTTGTTTCATCACAATGGCCATGCGAAAATACAGAAGATAATATGATCTGAGCTGTTGGTCGCTGTGAGAAGAATATTTCTTGCGAAAAAAGGGATACAAGTTGATTAAACATGTCCAGGCTACGGAGCTTGATATGTTACAAATATAGGCACGATATTAACTGTGGTACATCACTATATCAAGTGGTGCTTCTGACCAACAATATATACAAATTTGTAGTGAGCGTTGGACTCACATCACTCGATTTTGCCTACATCTTTGAAACCAAATTCAAATTTTTTATTTTGGTGGCATAAATAAACCATTCAATCAAAAGTTTGCCAGTTTTGTTCAGCCAAATAACGCCATGTATGTAACAAGCTGAGAGATTTTGTATCGGAAGCCGACTAATGCAAGGTACAGTATGACTGAATTCTTTTCGTAGACGCAAGATGCTTCATATATTGATTAGTAATTTACTAGCAGCCTTCTTCCCCCTAATTAGTAATGAACGTTCCCAGAATCTGACAAAAGTTTACGTGGACTTTATATGTCTGGTCATTTTTAAAAGACACCGTTCAGTTCTACGGTGAAAACTGGATCGGTTGAAGGCTTTCAAATTGTACATGTCAGTGAAGAATGACTCCTATGACCAGCCATCAAGCTACCTTCCCAGCGCACTGCGACAGGTCATCAGGTGTACATGAGTTGGAATATCGTTTCAATGTAACATGCCGACATGACTAGTCTTCTTCACACTTGCTTTTATTAATTTCCTTTAACATTGTGTTCAAATTTATAAACTGTCGAACAGAACCGTTCTCCGATCACCACAAGGTCATAAAGACAAGAGAAACGTTCCACTTTAGGCACAATCCGGTGAACTTTTGGGGAATTTTACAGTCGTTATGAAAACCTGGGTCTAATCTGTGATCAGTAAAAAATTGATAAACGTATTTCTCCAGTCTGGCATTACGTACTCTTAAGTGCACCAGTTTTGAACAAGCAGCTAACCGTTGTGTGGATTAAGATGTTTCCGTAATTCAGACGTTGTTCTCACTCCACTAGGCAACTGAAATATCAAAATGAAGCACAGAAATTCCCGAGCTCGTTTACCTGTTAACTTCGATCTCCAGTTCTTCATGCTTTGTTGTCTTCTCAGTTAGTTTTGTCTCCAGTTGGCGGACGTTCTCCCTGAAGATGAAAAACTATAGAATATCATGAACAAAATGGCCACGCGAGAAATGAACTCGTTCTCATTCTCAAGTAATGCCACGTCCGTGAGCAGGAACAGCATAAATGTGACCTAATACCCAAAGTTGGTAATTTCTGTTGCCTGTCAATGCGCTTGATCATATGGTGGGTATTCAGATGACTTTTCGAGAGATAATGGTTGATAAAATGACAGGAAACAAACAATGGCCCACAGTTTACGCTGTATTGTGGTTACAAACATCCACCAGACAAGTGCTCATTCGAGTTAGACGTAAAGCACTAACGATTCTTCCGTTGTTACAATGAAACTTGTTGCCCGATTGAGAAAGACATCAAATTAGCTAACCGTGTGAGCAATGCTACAGTCCGTCAACATGTACTTGGGAGATGTGCGAGTTCTTAGCCCTTGAACAGTATAAAGAAAATGCACAATTTTCGCTGAATATGCCATTTAATACTTATTCGAGAGAAGCGTCTGCCAAACTACGCATTGTCCAGTGTGACAGACGATGGTTGGAAGAAACCGCAAGGCAGTCAGGCGATAATGTGATCGTGAGCTAGATAGAGTTCAACTGTCTGTTTGACAAGGGTTGTTGGACGCTGCTCCCCATTCGGGTGGTTCGCGACATTCCACATCGATGGCTAACTGCGTTGTTGGACATGAAGTGTCTGGCTATAAGTGGCGGGCCTGAATCCGAAAGACTGTAGACACTTACCTCTGTTCTGCTTCACGGAGCTCCTCTGTTTCTGTTCATCTTCATAAATTTGTACTTATTTACTACTGTGCTACCCCGTGGACCATTGTTAGGACTGAAGTCAATCCGAGCCATATTACCTAGATATACAATTCAAATCTGAACATGGTGAACACTGGTGATGATTTCAAAGGTCTACTGACAGACCAACAGGGTGACTGGAGATTTGATACAGTGAGTAAATAACCGCTGCGGTAAACAGAAGTGATTACTCACTAAACATTGGAGTGTGCTGTGGCAAAATGCGACACACAAAAACCTATATAGTTTTGCACAACTTCTAAAAACTTGCCTAGCACAGCCGATGACCTCCCCACTGTGACCAAACAAAGTGACTTACAACTAAAAAAATTTGGTTTTTCTAACTCGTGTAATTTTAGAAAAATCGGGTCAGTATCTACAACTAATTGTAGGGAAAATGCCCTATCTAACAACCATTGAGGTGGCACGGACAAAGGAACGTCGAACGGAAAATCAAAATTTATGCTGTTGGCACAAAATCTTATTGATATTGTGAACCAGAAAGTATAAGTGAAACGTCAGCTCAGAGTACACTTGTTTAAACACATCTCGTACTACATATTTGGAATGATGCGAAGACACCGAGTGTCAAAAAGTTACAACTCAAGAAGATGAACAGTGCCCACTTACCAAGATATTACCAGTCATACAACGAGACTGTGCATACTGATGCATTGCAGACTTCAAGTAGTAATGAAAGGCTAGCTCCTGTCCTTTGTTATAGATGGCGGAGTTTAACAAATGTTACTTGACAAGAAGTACAAGTATCGAGTTAATGGTACCACAAATATTTTGATTAAGGCAAGCAGAGATTCAGCCAACATGAACGGAATAAAGTGGTTAACTAGCACGTTTGAATTCAACCAGTGTTTATTACATTAAAAATACCATGCGATGACCATGACTGCCTGATCTGTAGGGGTACCATCTCGCCCAAACTATGTGTTGTGCACCATTTTCTTAATTCAGGTCAGGATTATAACATGTGAAACCTAAACAGAACAAACGGATGTTTTGGGACGTTCTGATCAGGTTACAACATATTACTTGTGAAAATAATACTCACTTGATTTGCAAAATGATGAGCTAACCAGTGCATCACAGTTTTTGGTTGTTGTTTCAATGAGGAAGTGTTTGGGCGTTGCTCTGTTTTGTTCATAGTTAATTGTGAGGTGGCGTCATTTGTAACATCCACAATGCTGACGTGTTGGATTGCGGTCAATATAGATTCGGTGGCTGACCGAACTTTATATGAACATATGGTAATAAAAATTCATTCAATAAAGCAAAATTTGTGCTGTTCAATTTACTTGCTTTCTGCCACTCATGCATTCGCGATTATAAACCGGAACTCTAGCCCGTATTGCAGCGAAGTCTCCATTTTAATGTCGTACACACTTCCACTTAGTTCTGTTCATTTGGCTGACGTGGACTTTTGCCTGTCGTTTCCTGATTTTGTTGAGTGATGACTCGTTCAGTCGCTCGTACTTTTCGTGACCTGTTCTCTCTAGCCTTTGGCCATTTCTTACCACCGTTTTGAGATATTTCATCGGGGGTTTTTGTAAACGCCTGTCCTACCAGGTCGCTTATTGTAACATAGCGAGTGTTTACGCAGTTCGATTTAGATAGCTGCAGATGTTGCTTAGTGTCGTTGTTTGATCGGTTCTGGCTAGTTACATGGTGCATGGCATGTACCACTGAAAAACTGATTCACGCTAGCTTGATGATTTATGTCAATAAGATTTACGGTGATAAGTGTGCATACCGATTTTACTGATCTGTTTCTAAGTGATGCCCGACACCCCACCTTCACCGTCAAAGATAGTTTTTCAGTCGTACGTTCAACATTGCTGTGCTGCATAACGACATCTGAGGGAGTAAATGAACATAAGTTGAAGTGGTCTTTGATCTGACAAATTGTGATGAAAAGGTCCAAAACAGGTGCATACGACTGAAGCGAGAAAATTAGACTTGTTGGTATGTCCTACTCGGTAGCCGTCTGAACAGGATGCAGATGGCAGCACAATGCAATAATTGAAGGAATCACTGGTGACTAGTTCACTGAACGATATCTTTTTTGAAGCAGTTTTTCACTCATTGCTGTTATAATGGTTTCACTTCAGACCATCAGTATCGTAGACAACACAGATGACGAACACTGTTTCTCATCAATGCACCAACATTACGAGGCAACTTCGAAGCTGTTCTCGATTGACGTGGCAACACATACACAGTGTAACACATTGTTCAATGATCAACGGTAGGTTGGTGAGAGAGAGCGGCCAGAGTCTTGCATCAAGACATCCTGAAGAATTTCGTCCACAAAGTCGAGGGGTCAGCTACCGAAGTCTGCTGTCTTCCACCAAGTGAGGTCACAAGTGATGCAGTCTCACAGTCCGGGTTGTGCAACCAACATCAATTGGGTGACTTTTCGAGCGTCTTGGGCAAATAACAATTATCTGCTTTCGTGATGTATGGCTATAGAAAGACCGGACTATAACAAGTGGAAGGCACTCGCTTGTCAATCCACGTTCTGGAAACATGAGCCATAGTCTGTCAGCTGTTTTCCAAAACTGTTGATGTACTGTTGTCCATTGACGTCCCCATAGGTCAATTGGTTCAGTAGTGAACCTATATAAATTGTAAGCTATCAGTTCTGAATTGTTTAACTTCATTTGACTCTATCAACACCATATCAACTGTCATGATATGCGGTTGCCTTTCCGGCATATGGAGTAGAAATGCTTTACCCGAAGTGAAAAGCGGTCTACGTTGAATTGTATCCGTGTGAACATAGTGGGTAACTGCAGTTGACACTGGGCAACTAGAAGGAACTGATGTGATGTTAAAAGTTTAAGTGTCTTTAGTTTTGATTAAACATTATTACTGACCAAACATTGTGGTAACAAAGCCACCAAACTTACTGGTAAACTTTCTTTGAATCGAACCGTTCGCAGTCTAGTTGAGCTGCACGCCTACATTCTTCTTGCAGTTTCTGCTGTAAAACTGATATGAATGGATGGAGAACCCAGAAGACTTGGAACACATTTTCACGAAACGTTTTTAGTTAATTGTCAAACCTGCTGAATTTATTGAAAAATGTCGTCAACACTAAACTGCACATGCAGGAAACAAGCGAAATATATGAATTGGACACACTTGATCGCAAATTTCAGATTACCGTAGGCAGCTCACACCCTCTCTTTCGATAACAGGAACTGTACCCTAGTTTCGCTCTTGTTAGAGCTCATTAATAGTGCATATCATTACTATGGCATTTTCTTCAACTGCTTCCCTCCTTTTCTAGTTAAACGGCTTTTAACACCATGCCGCTGAACTCATATCAGACATGACCGGAATATCATATACAATGGCTCAGGTACACTTGCTTTTGAGTAGTACTCAGATTTCCGTGCCTACCCGGAAGGATACAATAATTGTCCATTTAACTCCACTCGAGAATGTAAAACATGTCGGTTAGGTCGGCTACAGGAAGGCGTTGTGATGCATGTGGGTGATTCAACATGCGGCCACTTACACCCCCATGTGGCTTTCAATAAATCATGATCGTCTGTCTTGAACAGCCGAATCATGAGTGACAATCACTCCTCAGCTTGTTGTGAGGCTGTGAGTCTCGCTGTCAGCTGAAGTGCTCGTTTATTGCAGCTGACATGGTCTGTTTAAGAAGGCAGAAGGGTATGTAGGTCTTCATTATGTCAGCGTTGACTAGTAAAAAGATTATGCAATGAGCATTCAACAACCTCAGCTGCATACCGCAGTGCAGTCGTATAGGAGTGTCGAAACCGTTGCTTCAGATAGCTCGGACGCTCAAAAACTCACAATCTCTCAGACCTATCTAGTGCTCATATATTCTCAAATTTTAGGGTTCATAGGAAAGGAGCTGAATGGAGGCGGTCAAGAATGCATATATAGATCAGACTCTGTGGTGAACGGTCAAAAAACTGGCCAATTAAGTGGGAAAGCACTCCCCCCCAAAAAAACGATTCGGAAATACTAACTGCTGTTGGCTTTTGAATAAAGAACACGGAATGTGGACAAAATAATGAATTGGGAGCGGGAAATAAGCTTAACTGTATTGAAGCAAACATAAGATGAGCGTGCTTTAGCATATAACAAACAACAGCTGACTAGTAGCGCCGGTAGTACACCGTGTAAAGTTTGACTCAGTTTTTCTAAACGTAGGCTGGTTATTCATTCGGTTAAATTGATGAACAATCAGATCAACTGTTGCAGGGTCGATGTGGTTGCACTGGGCATACCACTATGGGCAAAACCGTGATTTCTTGGTTTCCCAATCAGCTCAGTGACCATAACGTAGGTTAAGGAGGTGGTGTGTCTCATCTGACCTTGAAGTGAAAAACACATCCAGCTGAGAATGCAAAAACTCTTGTCAGTTCTTGGAGATGAGTTAGGCCAGGCTATAGAGCGATTTAATATAGGCTAACTGTTACCACAGACTGAATTTATACAGTCTTGACATCCATACTTCATTAATTAGTACTGTGTGACTCCTTCGATAATAATGAAATGTTAACAGCCACATTGTTCATAGTGAGTTTGATCAAAGGCTGATTGTCATTGGAGTTATTTCTGGAAGGCAAAGCGACCACATGGGGTTACCATTCACAGTCAGTCGTTCATTTGAGCGATGGACCAGTTTCCGACACGACACATCCAAAATCGCAGCAGACATCCCGAATGCTACCAAGTTTGCGTGAAAGAAAGTGTGAACTGATCACTGAAAGCATTATAATACTGAAGTAATTTTAAGCTTGCACAGCGCATAGTTAGTACTATCATACCGACGCATTTGTAAACCATCACATCACCTTTCGGGTTATTTCGATGAACAACTGGACCAAAAAACGGACGTTTACATAGTTTTCTGTCGGTTCTGTTTCAGCTCAAAAAGTTGTTCCCGTTAGTTTGTGCTCATGTTTAGGGAAAGATGCGATTTTTTAGTCAACTAAAGCGCGTAATTGTTATCGACCCAATCTTTATAAGTAATGTGGCCGGACTGATACAAAAAAGAGTCAGTTCATTCATTGTATTAAAGTGAACTCCGGTTACTTCAGTGTTTATGAAACTCCACGTATTTACATACAGCCTAACCCCTAAATTGGTACCCTATATTACACAGTTAGTGACAGCCACTGACTAACCTAGGTAAATTATACATCTATTCAACCTGGTTTACTGATTATGAATTTTGAATTCGTCACAATACACGTCTACAGATTGTGATATCGCTCAAACTCAATCAGGTCGTTTGGCTAGCTCTAGTCGCATGAGACAACGGTAGTCCAACACTGATAGTGTGAAACTGGACCAGCGCGAGTGAATATCCAGCTCTTGTTATATGAACCATACTGATGAATATAGTGATGGAATAAACCGGAAGGACAGGTTAAAACGTAAGGTAGGGTAATTCGAATCCTGGGCGCTTATTTTTATTCATGGAGTCTAAAAAAGATAATACGATTACGTAGGGGTTGATAGTCTTTTTGCCTAGCAGAAGCAATTTAGATTTTATTCCATCCACATCCTAGTAAACCTTGTGGATTATTTACATCTGGCTATTGTGGATAATGACATTTAACAATAATTCTAAAGATTCTGAACAACCTTCAAACAATATACTGTTTGTGAATATTCAGCTTGACAATTTGGTTATGTGGCCGTAAGTGACCAACACGGTCGATTATTTAGTTTAGTGAAGGGTGCACATACACATACTCTTGTTCCATGACACGACCACAACCCAGCCCCACAGCCGCAGCTGGTGCCGCAGATAACATTCGTCCACTAAAGGCACTCGATCCCTGGTTAAACCGCTCGACTGGTGCCATGCAACCGATATGACTAAAGAGAAAGTCACACGAAGGGTACCTAATTTGGGGGAGTTGGTTAACCGTTAGAAGAGGCAAATAAAACGGTTAATTTCTGGGTGGTCTGCGCAAGCCATGAGGATAGACTTTATAGAATTAAAAGAAACAGGTTCAGAGATGGATTGGGAACACAAACTACACTATCCAGGACAATAAAACCGGTTGGACGAAATCAACTTTTCCTAAATCGGCTTTACCAGTGTCACTCTCAATTGAGTAACGCTAGACCACAGTTCGCACTGCAGAATGGAATGGCTTACGGTGTATTAGTCAGTTCAATGCCTTCTGAGACGGATTTTCACCGGTCTGAATGGTAAAAGCAGCTCTCAGTGACAATACTAAACAGTATTTCTCACTTACTTGCTAGTTCACCTCGCAAACTGCCACGCTCTTGTTCCCATATCTCTCTTTCCGTTTCTTGCTTAGCTTGCATTTCTCTGAACGTGTGTTGCGCATGGAGCGTATCTTTTGAAGCATTGTTCAGTTGGGTTCTCAAGGCGTTCAGCTCATTCTGATTAGCTTCCAGGCGTACGCCGACTACGTGAAGGTTAACGATGAAAACATGCCGCATATTAATGGTGTTTTAGTAAGAGAGACATGAAGGAACATCACCTAATAGTACGAATCTCACAGGTTAGCCGGTACGAAGCCAAGCTATAAAGAAATATCCAATGTGTGATAATTCGTTGGAATTTGAATGGTAGTTTTCAAACTGAGGATTGAAGAAAAAGGAACGGAGTGAAATGGAACTCAAAGCCCGCATCTCCCGCAAATGTGTTGTCCCACATTTAACACATTTGTAGTATCATTACTTTAGTTGTAATGAGAAAATTTTGCCCTGAAACTACTCCTTTAACGTATTCCATAGTTAACTGGAAATTTTGTGATTATAACGAAATGGCCGCGATCAGCATTTGTGCTTGTCAAAGAGTAGTGTTCGAATTCGAACACCGCTAAGAAAGATTCACTGTACTCAGATGGGTCTCAGTGTAGTGACTTAACCAAAAAGTTCATATGAGTTCAAGCAGCCAAGATGATGATAGGAAAAAGTGGATAACTGTAGCCACTTTGGTCCAAATAAGTTTGGTCTCGGAAACCGGATAGGCTAAGCGACATGATATTATGGCTTTTTAAGGTCACGTTCTCACAAGGTCATAAAAGACACATAGTGAAGGATGCGAGCAATTTAGCTATTCTCACTAGTCGACCATATAGAACACTGTCTTATAGCTTCACAGCATAGCAACACACATCATTTGGATGCAAATCAGCGTGATGAAATTGGTTTTAATCCCAAGTCAACGGAATTGCTTAGGTCTGCATGGTGTGTGGTGCCGGATTAGTAGTTTTTCGAAAAACGGCAATACTTTGGCGTTTGTGTTAGACAAAAGAACCATAAACAAAGTACCGTAGTCAACCCTATAATCTGTTACGACTAAGTGTTTCGTGACCGTAGAGACACCAGATTTCTTATATCAATCTAAGTTGCGTTATCGTCTGCGTTAAGCACTCAGGTATATCTTCTTTCTTTCTTCGCCACAAGCTCCTGTTGGTTCTGTCAGTGTATGTGTCACCGCAACTGTAGGTGAACTGGTAGTCGATATGGTCCCAAAAGCTTATACTCAAATGTAGATAACTTATTTTGATCTAGATTGTGAGACTGTATTGTTCAAAAAGGAAGTTTCTTACGGATGTTCTTTTGTATCATGTTCCGGTATGAGTTGTTGCCAACAACCTAAACGATGTCTCAAAAATTACCGCACAAGACAAAATAACGAAAAAAATACTACCTGAAGAGACTGTTTAGAGCGATATTATTTTTGAGAATCAGTATCATTATTTTCGACATATTTGAAAAAAAAATATTTTAGAAACCTTCGCATCATTTTTAGGGTTACAAGAGAAAAACCTATTAACCACCAAAATTTAATTGATCGTTTAATCTTCAATGCATGATGTGCACTTCCCTGTACGTGTTGCCTACTAACACAGTGATATTAGGTAGAATGTGATAAGTGGACCTCACTGACGCTGGACAGTCCTATCTTCACAGACAGCCGTTTTGAAAATAGTAATTATCATAATTGACAACTTATTTGGTACCCGTATTCATTGCCGAATTGATAGTGACTGTGATTCAGCTCCCCAATTCGTGATCTATTTGCATGTCACTTCAGATCCTAAGGTACATCGCATGGCTTGTTGCCAATAAGACATTGACCGATATGCTGAATTGATCGATGAACATTGTAAGTATCCTTTGCAAGATATTATGAGTATTTCCCAAGGCCAGCTATTTGAAAACAACACTTGGAAATAACTTCTAGTCACTCCTTTCCAAATGTGCACAGTCTGGGGATCAGGAACCTTTATGAGAGAAGCATTCTTCCAGCTGGCATCGTTGCAGCCGAGCGCTGGTGTCTCCTTATCAGTGGTGAAGAGGGTGCGTACATAGATCTTGAATGAGATTAAGGCAATATCTCCGGGAAACCCAATGCATAAGCAGATGGCTAGGCTGATGAAGCAAAGTTGATAAGTTTGAAACCCTGACTACTCCTTAACGTGTTTTTCTATCATCACAGTAATAAGGCAGCCGAAATCGGAAGTGTTATGTTAACTATGATTAAACAGACATTCTGTCGCAGAAATGGGAGAGCTTTTCAAATCCTCCAAGAAATTCATGTCCTACATTCGCTTAGCCGTGCTAGTTAATAGGTCTACAATAAATATATAGCGGATCTTAATAAACGGTCAACGATGAAACTGGTAGCAAATTAGTGGAGGAGTACAGCGAGCCTCGTCTCAAAATCCCCAAACATCATCCACTCGAATATCAAAGATTTCTTGGGTACCTAGTTCTTACTTGGTTTCTCCTCTCCGAAAAGCCAACAGCGAATCCATTCTCCTTTGTAGGTCCAATTGAGCCAAGCGAACAAAGTAAAAGGCTTTATAAACTGGGAATTCAAATCCCTGTTGAGACATAATTTTCCATCCGACTGATGGTAAATTGGAATAACCCATTGCTCATATTAACCGGTGACTCAATCAATAGACATACTCGGGTATTCTTAGCGGTGAATTTTAAGCGATGAGGTATTATGTTTTCTTTCACAGAAATGCCTCTAGTTCTATAAAGAGCGGTTATAATCCAGTTTCTTGATGACTGTTTTTCGAAAATGTTGGTTGGAAGAGAAGCGCTTACTGTCGTGAGTAATTCAAGCTCCCACCTCCGCACACCTGATTTGTTGAAGGTACAAATCAAGTCAAGCAAAAAGCAGAAAAGAAGCAAACTGCTGGCGTGCATTAAACAGAAGAATTCAATACTCTTTCCTTAGCTGCCATGCTTTCTTCTCTCATAGGCTGCAATCGATCAGCCACTTTGTGCTTGTCTTGCAGACCAACAAGCCTAGAGGAGTAGTTCCTGCATAATTATTTTATGGTGACTTAACAAACTGTTGTTTGCCCTCGGGATGCGATATGTGCGGTGCAGATAAGAACCAGTAAGGTTAAAACAACAGTTCGTCACGTGGCCGATGGTTCCTGGAGCCGGTTGACTGCAAAATCCATCAATCACTTTAGCGGCCTTGGAGGATGCTTGGTAGTTTGTAGACCAACCACAAACTACTGGTCGATTTCAGCTTATAGTGAACAGAAACGTGGCTATAAAGAAAATGTTTCGCGTTTTCTTGCAACTCAGCTAACCGTCTGAAGCACCATTTTGTGGTGACTTAACAGGCTGGTGACTACCCACGGATCGTGTTTGATTTTCAGCGTGCCTAGTTTTGTTGAAACAGCCGTCCACCCTTTGCTGGCGGTCTCTGGTACCATCAGTCTGATAAACCGAAACACTGGATTACTGTAGCATTGCAGCTTTCACTAGCACACGTTACGGCGAATAGGCATTACACTGACGGGTTACGGTTGTGCATCAAAGGGATGGGTGGATCAATATTTTGAATTGCAGAAGTGTTCACGCATTCACAATTGACAGTGAGCTGGTGAATTCCACGCATCTTGGATATCGAAGATTTCAAGGGCAATTTAGGACGCAAAAGAAGCGGAGGAATGAAAGTCAACAAGCAAGAGCAACAACTGTTGGTCACAACAAACCCAAATATTAATCAGAGCATGGAATAAACTTTCCTTTTGGGAGCAACGTATTGTGTTGAAAGTAGGAATCAGTTATGTTGGAAACACAGATAAGCTGGAGATCCTTTTTAGAGATCTGAAAAAGCCACGTGTTTACCCTAGTATGATCAGCATCAAAGTGGTTAGTTGAGAGTATAAAATCACCCAATTTCCTGATGTCTACTGTCAGCCAAGCAAGTGCAACTCACGCTTACGTTCATATTGGGCAGCTAGACGTAGTTATGTGACCTCCGGTATAAGACCGACCCCGTTTTACTTTGTGTAAGTAAGACTGATGGATCATCACAAAGTACGATAGACTCACACGTTCATCCAAGAGAAAAATTGATTATGGGGTGGGTGTTTCAAAACCTTAGATTCTTCGCCGACGAATAAGATCTGAAAATATTTTCTCGGAAAGTCTCCAATGACTGGCTCACTGGTTGTAAACTCATGACTGAACGCAACCAATGGATAAAACAATCAGAAATTGTGGGATTAAGTGCACTAACATCCAATAACACAATAAAGCCATTTACTCCTGACTTGACCAACCGGTTTGTTTTTGTTGCTCCCACAGTTCGCGAAGTTGACTTATCCAACTGGACAAACGACGACAGTTTATTAACCATTCTGAACTTTCCCGAAGTTGACTGAACTTTTTCTTGACTTGCAGAAAATTCTCCCAAATGTACGCACTCGTTCCGCTCTCCGGTTGTCTGTGGTGCAACGAGACAAACGTAGGAGCGTGTGTATGGAACATGGAAAAGTTAAAATCAAAGGTGAAATGAGATCGAAAAGCGGTTTGTTGTAAATGATATCATCATATCTTGATAAGAGTTCTACATCAGAGCTCGCACTAGCTGACGGTAATATGGAGGTAACTGGAGAATCAAAAAAGGAATTTAACTGTCTCCGTCAAACCGCAGCTCCTAGTTTCACAGAATTCAAGGTTACACGAGACAAAATCACATTTTAGAAGATAGGTGATTCGCTCCACCAGGGTCGACGCTGTAGCCCATTGTGCACATTCTGAGTAATACCGACCTAAATTTAAATATGCAAAGTTCAGTCTATTTAATTAGCACGATCCGGTATATGTTTACGGTGGCACATGAAAAGCATTTCTGAAAGCTTTCTACACAGAGGAACTACCACGATTACGTTGACAATCAATACTCAGTAGTGAACGCACAGTCGATAGACAAGTTCGTCTTTGCGTGCAGATGTGACTTATGGGGTCATATGATGCGCTGCGTCAGAGGTATTGGTTTAGCAAAAATTTAGTTACTTCACATTTGGAGGTGACCCGTTTTCGATAGACCATCTTTCTCGATGGATGCACTGGCGTCCGTACAAAGGGTACACCAGTGCGCTATAGGCGAGTTTAGCTTGTATGTAATTTTGTAGTTATGTGGTCTGAAAGCGTGGTTTATAAGGGGGTGACAGTACTGCGAAGGTCTGGTCAGGTAATTTCCGGTTGGTCCTACATCGGTGATTGAAGTGTTGGCAATAGGATGGAATGAACATCATTATGGAGAGTGATGCAGTACCCGACGTTTGACTGTTAATTGTGCAATCACTTATTTACAGGAACTTGGAAGCAACAGGTGGAAATTAATGTTTGTAAACTGAAGTATACAGACGATTCAAACAGGTATTTTCAGCTATAGGTTTTGATTTGTTGGAGAGATAGTAAAGCAACTCGGGGATAACCGGGTTTCTATGCAAGGAAGTCTGATCGAAGAGTTGTTTAATCATGTGAGGATTTCTGACAATATAAAAGTACTGTAGGAGTACAGTAAATAATGAATGATAAAACGCCTAAATTTTCCACAAGCTGTAAAGTACTCGGGTGACAAAGAAAATTGTGGGATAAGGATATACCTCTGTAGCTAGATAAATACTTAAGAAGGACCTATAGGAATAACAGATTCAGGTCGAGCTCGGAATTCATCGAGAGCTAAATTTTGCTGATAGATTTTTGAAAGGTTAGAAGAGTTTGTCCGCGAATTTAGCAGAGACTAACACGGAGCCTGAATTTAAACTGAGACTGGACTACTGTTGGTGGGTAGCACTCCAGGATACTGTATAAAATGACTGGAGCGTTAAGCAGTTATATTTACAAGTAACGATAGTCTTAGTAATAGTTACAAGTTTATTACCGGTTTTATAGTTCAGTACGGCGTTAAACTATGAGCTCTAACACGTAGTCAGCCCAGAGTGGAGTAAGAACACGAAATCGATAGCGTACAACCCTACCGAACATCATATTAACGATATGCCTCAGGTAAGACAAGCAGTTACCTAACCGATTGTGTGGGTAACACGATTACGTCGTTTGGGGCCGGGGTGAGAGACAGGAACGCTCACGCGTGTGCGAGTAGACAGGTGACCGCCGTGCGGACAAAGATAGGCACGGATGCCGCAATTGGTTTTTACTGTTGTCTACGAGCTGTGACTGACAGTACGCTGTTCACTTCCACTTCTTCGTACTTCCCTCCATTTTTGTTATCTGGTGTGTTGCTGGCTCTCTTCATTTCTTACCCCTCGAGTTCTAGCTATTTCGTCAGTAATTCTTCTGGATCATGTAACTTACCTGTCCAGAACTCGATGAAGTGATGACCGGTTTTACATTACCACATCAGCTGTCAGTCTCTACACCCTGTTGAGAGATTGAATGACTTTTTTAGTCCACTTCTCCACAAAATGTAGATTTCATCTTCCCGAACTGTTGCAGCAAGCGAAGAGCAAAAGAACTGCGCGTGTAACAACTGAACAGTTTTTGGTAAGAACCACCAACTCTGAAGAGGGCCAACCAACAGCCAACCTGAACAGAACCGAAATAAAATGAACTAAGCAAGAGAGCTAGTAATCTCGGACTAGAGAACAGTATAACCGCCAAGAAGAAGCGAAATGCTTGATATTTTAGGAGATTTTAAGTTCCAAACGAATGAAATGAGACGTCGGATCTTCGAAAGGAGTTTGTTTGTATGAATAGACCAGTTTGAGCTGAATATATCGTAGCGATACCCAGCTGTCTTGTCGACTAAAATTCCGCATGAACGGAGGAAGGGTAGGCTAAAAGCTACGTAACGGCATTTTGAGGAATTAAATTTCCAGGCTATTGAGGACAAATATCACACTAGCTGAGCAACGGCACTTTGATATGCATCGTTTTGTAACCCGAAGAGGCCCTTTCCCGGATAAAAGTATACCTTGAACGTCATTAACCTGGCTACAAGACCAGGACAGACTGAAGCAGATGTCTATACACATTTCATAAACTCCATTGGTTAGATAGTCTGGGACCGGCAGATTATAGTTACCACAATTCATTTCAGTGCAATATCACCGCCAGGTCTCTTGCTTATTTGCAATGTAATCCACGCGTGCACAAATGGATGTCAATAACTTCGTTTGGCCCAATTACTTACAGCTTGGTCGCACTCATTGTTTGTTGGTTGTTGGAACAGGACCTACGACCATCGTTTAGTCTTTTGGAGAACTCTTCCTCATAGAACTGCACCTTGACTTGTAGGTCGGTAGACTCGGTTTGGAGTCTAGATAAACATTCTTCCAGTCTTTTGATCTCTGACAACACCAAGTAACTGACTCCACAATATTGACAGACTGTTTGACAACGTGACAAATTCCGAAGTTCTTCTGGAAGGGGGAATTTCGGCCGATAGGTCAAACTTTCTGGTGTGACGTGTAATTGTTCATCGTCCAGGCAAATTCCTTGACTTTTTCCCATGGACGAATGAGGAGATTTATGAACTATCACATGACGGTCATTCATTTAGGCTAAAAGCGGAGAAGACAGCCTCATAAGTACAATAGTGGTCGGGGCTACTGTATGAACAGACTTTATGCCTTACGAAGTCATTACTAGCTAGACGAAAAAAACACACACAGAGTGCAAGTATAGGAAGCGCTGACAGTCACCTGCGAAAAACAATGAACGATGCAGACAAAAAGCAAAATAACCATAAGGATAGTTTGTAAAAACCATTTTGAAATATTTGTGTGGTTACATATGGGAATTAATTCAGGGTATAGTCTAGCTGGTTACGCATCTGGATGGAGTTCATATTTTTCTCAGCAAGTGACGAACTTTCAGCCGAAAATTCGGACATTCGAATAGTAAAACCGGTCATTTAGACAGAGACTTTTTGGCCGAACAGAATATCGTTCAGATTTGTGTCATGTTGTATACTTAGGGCCAGTGTCCGGTAGTTTGTGACGTCTGCTCAGTTCACAAGTTTTTTCTCACTAGGTATATCTGGCCCGCTCCACTTCACAACTTTGCCTGGCCAATTAATGTTAAATATCAGAGAACTTGTACTCTGAGCTTCAGAAAGTCAATTGCGACTTACATTGTGATTTACAGTCTCATGGTTGGAAACGTTCCGACGCACTGACCAAGCTGCCGTCCACGTGCTTTCTCTCACATTTGTTGGAAAAACACCACACTCGATTAGATCGATCATACACTTTTGAATGCAGTAGGTGTTTATTGTTTCCGAACAGTTTATTATTGGAAACAGGTTTGCTGACAAAATCTTTTCCGGCTCTAAATATTCACTTTAGTCTGATTCACCTTAGATCACGATTGCTTCATGCACAGGAAAGGACAAGATAAAATTGTAAACTCAGCGGACCATTCAGTCGCATGGTAAGGACATTTCCTTCGGTAACCCGACAGCAGCAGTCATCCTCATCAGCTAGGACAGTAGTACACCGGGTTCCTATGAGTTCACCATTAGGCCAGTTACTGGCAAACATTTTTATGAGCATCCTAGAGAATAACCACCTGGACTACACTTTTAGACCATCCAATTATTATCGACGATATGTAGATGATGTTTTTTGCGAAGTGGACAAAACAGAAGATTTACAGAAGCTTTTGAACGTTTTCAACAAGGCGCATAAGTAAACCGTGTTCATTTTGGAACAAGAAACTGATAACCGCATGCAACTTTTGGACGTAGCACTAACGCACAGACCAGATGGATCGTTACAGTGAAGTATATGGAGAAAGAAAACCTGGAATGGTCAATATCTACACTTTCACAGCTGTGTCGATTAGTCTGAGACGGGGCCTTGTACGCTGCTTGATAAATAGAGCAAAACGAACCTGTACGGAAGATACGATAGAATGGGAGCTAAGTATGATAGGGGATATCCTTTCTAGCAATGCCACTCCTGAGAAATTCATTATCAGAAACATGCAAGAGAGACCAACACAAGCCCTAATTAACACAGTTGATAAGAAAAAAGATCCATATAGCTTTGCCTTTTTTAAGGTAATGCAGCAGCCGAGCTGATAACTTGTTAACTAACTGATGCGATTAGCAGTACCTACTATGCTGCATGTCCTGTCGCAACGTTCCACTTAAAACGGACGGTGCTACTTAATCCGAAAGATAATATGTTTAACAGTGAAGCCTCATTTCTCTTCTATTCGTATGAATGTTCCTGTGGTTCAGCATATATTGCTCACAAAACTAGGCGTTTATCGGAAAGAATTCGTGAACACTGCCCGGCCTTGCTTCGGTCCGAAATAACAAGGAACATTAACCCATCCATTCTGGCCCACCTAGTTGACTGTGACCGACACACAGACAGGGAGAGAGCGTTTCACATTGTACACCGTGCCCCGGCCACCGCCTCACGAAAAATCAAGTGGAGCATTCTGTCTATAGGCGAAGCGGTCGCAATCCGATTATGTCAACCGGATTTGTGTGTTCTAAAACAGTTTGTGCCGTACTTGTGTTTTACTCAGTTGCCTTACCCTCGTACCATTTCCTATCAATAGCTTCCTTAAGTGTTTCTTGAGTTGATATATAGTTGTACCACCCTATGATGAGAGTATAGTCTCATCCAAACTCGAGGAAAGAAATGACTGAGCTGTGGGTCATCCTCATAAGTGGTTGGGTGATGCACATTTTACCAGCTTTTCTCACCACGAAACTCTTGAAACTCATAACTCACAATAAATGCCACGTGGACCGACAACCCTTCATAGTCTGATTAACGAGTACTGTGTGAACTGGTTGTTCATATGAAATTGTGCACTACCATTCAGCGTGTGTGTATAATGTACCTGATGAGACAGTTAAACCACTAAATTTATTGCTTCCGTTCTTGCCAGCTAGTCGTGCTACTCTTCTCACGGACGCAAAGAATCAATTTAAAATAATGATCATCTCATCGTACAAATGATGAACCTTTTTAGCGAGGCGCACATTTCTCGGAATATTCATCCGCCGTGAAGAACATGCAGTCAGTCTAGATGGCACGGTGTTCAGTCGACCGCATATTTGTTCTATCAACTCATCGATTGCCCAGTTGATCTTTCGTAAAATATGCTGAACGTCTACATTTAGAAGGTAAGATAGGCCAATTAACATGTTGATAGTCAGAAATCTGCTCAAACCTTGATCGTTCTGCTCGGAATCGTTGAGGTTATATTTGTGAAGCCCAATCCAAGCTTTCAAAATAGGCTTCCCAACCTAGCTTCCGTAAGCCACAGCGACACATTCGTTCCGATTATTGCGGTTCAGTTCTAAGCAAGTACACGTTGGTCGATGTTCTGATTATCAGTTCAGTGTTTCACTCTATGTAAATTTCGTGATGTATAAACTTCAGAAGAAAACAGTCACCGAAGTTTGAAACATAAAAATCCTTAGTCCTTGTGCGGTATTTCGATTACTGGGAATCCTGATAGATATCAGTTGAACACTTCTATAAACTTTTAAGCCAGCTCATTCCAAAAAGTATCACTATACTCAAGGTTCTTGTTGGAACCCGTCATTGGTGCATATCCTTCTTGCATCCGAGATTTGAACTTTGGTTACCCTGTCATGTAGCAGCACGACAGAGTTATCGTATGATTTAGGTTGTTGCTATCCTTAGGTTGATAAGCCACGCTATGGATAATGATAAACGATTGGACCGTTTGGTTGACCTAAGTCACAATAGATCGAACCCATCGTATTCACACGCATCTTTAGACCGGTCCTACAGTCACTGATTGCAATCTGAATGCCCTATGGACAATTTTTCATAATTAGAGGCAATAATTGCATGTGAGACGAAATTGTAAATCCTACAAACCTGAATTTTATATCACTTGTTCATAACCAGTTTTTATCTTACAGATCTGCAATCAACTGTAATTAGTTGTCAATAAATGTGAGTGGAAATCCTCTAGATAACAGTTAACTACATATGGATCATTATCTGTTCGACAGGAATACTTACCGAGCATTTGATTTCTTAGTTTTGCTTTACTGTTGTTCATTTTAACGCAATCACACCGTATATTTCATGGTGACTTTTTAACAGAGCAGCCACACACTTCATCATAAACCTGACATCGTACTGACCCTATTGACTTTGGTTCGCTGGCTTGCTTCCACATTTCTCTGACTGTTTTGTTCCGAGGATTCCGTTCAGAATTGAATGCACCTCCGTAAATGGAAAAATATTTTATGACAGAGCTGCACAGTGATAGCATATACAATTATCTGTCTTCACTGATTGAAAATAACCACTAAGATTAACAACTGTTCAACAAGTCTTGGGGTGAGTATGTGTGCGAGTGGTAAATCATTTTAGAGGAACCAGATGTAACGTAGAGAAAATTCTTGTCCAGAGTTTGATCCACGTCGGGCTGAAAGTGATGAATATGATAAGTTCCTAATATTGGTAATACGAAAAATAGTTTTCTGTAGATTTTTCCAGTAAGATCGGATTGAATGTACGAATAATCGATGTCAAGTATATACTCGTGAGACAACACCATCACTGACATTGACATTACATCAGTTGTTCACGTTGTAGTGACCTAGAAATAACCTCGGCATGCTTACTATTCTATGCGTAAACTACTTATTAAAGTACTAGTCCAAAGTGTGAATAGGATCGTAGGGATAATTGCCTATGGTTGGCTTGATGTATGCCATCGGGCTTATGTAGTTCCATGTTGATTGACCAATGCACATCACTGGGGCCATACAAAATTTCGATTCGTTCGCACGTTCAACGGCTGTATCTTTAGCCTTCATAGTTATTATTACGTGTCGGTGTCGTATAGCGTTTCGATGGTGAAGCTACAACCTTAGCTTAGTAAACGCCGGGTCTCCCATTTATTCACATTTTTATTTCGCGTTTGGTTTTTATCTCATGTATTCGGAAATTGTTAATTTAATGTAGATGAGCACTGAAACACTTAGGCTCAATCAACATGTCACTGTAGGCAGAATAAAAGTCCTAGTTTAGAGACAAAATGATGGTAAATGATGGGACTACATCTCAGACATTATTCACCCCTAAACTCGAAAAGCTGTATCAGAGTTGTTACAATCAGCTGACGCAAAATCGTTTTGTATTCGACATTAAAACGGTATACTCAAGACAGCCGTCATGCTCCAGTTTATATTTCACAGAAAAGTCAGTCACATCAAAACAACGCTTACGCTACTGTATCCGACCAGATGTCTTGTTCTCTACTATTTACAGCTTGGAGCCACATGAATCATGAGGACTACTATCAAACGTAAGCGTACTGCGGAAACGTGCTACTCAGAACATGCCATCGCACTACAAAAGTGGAAAACAAAATCCCAGCACAAATTTAAACGCTTTTGTTGAAGCGTTAAGCAGAGCTAGATTGAAGGCTTTTTTGGTAACTATGACGAAATTTCAGCAAGTTAGCTTCATCATAGTCACAATTAAGAATCGAAGACAACCACATTGTCGATTTCGCCGTTTGTTTCTACTCAACGTTACTGTTGTTTTCTCTTCGCTTTGATGATGCCGTTGATAGTTGTGCGCACCATGCTGTCATTTTGTGAGCCCGTTTTGGTGAATAAAACCATTCAACTGATGGCCGTGGTCACCAGTTTCCTTCAAGCCTTCCTGGGGTGGGGGTGAATTTACACCCGACTTCCATAATTTTCGGTTTCATCCCAGATACAATAAGTTAACGAAGTGGGTTTTTAAACTCAATAAAAACCATAATTACTGAAAGTGGGCTAGCCATAACTGTACACAAGATGCAAAACATATGGGTTATTGAGTAGACCTGGTAAGGAAACCGAAAATACACGTTGAGTTTCAGAACTCTCGAGCTATTTCCGTCAACTTGGAGGTGTCTGCATCCGAAAATGTTCTTGAAATTTAAGTAACTTAGGGTCCAAAGCAATCGGAAAAATGATCCACTTTTTTCAGATGGTCAAAAGGGTTTTCCATTGACAAAGAAAAAGGAAGTAAAAACCAGATCAGGACGGGGGGAAACGATTAAAAGCACCCTTATCGAGATAAAACAGAAGGTCCACAGCAACGCTGTAATCCTTCAGACGTTACCTGACTATAAAACTCTTTGAAAATAGCGCCATTGCTTCTGGATATGACTGATGGCTATACTAAGACGAAATCGGGATATTGATCAATGCTGCACCTCGGAAACTTGTGTCATAATTTGGCAACTCTTGCGAACCGCAAGTTAACCAGCCTAAATTGCAGTCATACACTTTTACTGTCTAGGTAAATTGCATGAAACAATCACGGGGCATCGTAGACAGCTCAGTAATTGTTTGATTTGCATACGCATAATGCAACGTAAGATTCAGTACGGCTGTCGAATCCGTTAGATTGGCTTCGTGAGAGAAAAGTGTTGTTTCCTTGGATGTTTCATAAAGGGGAGGAAACATGAAGTACCACTAGGAGACTACAGTCAGCTACTCAGTTTTTTCTCTTAAAACCTAGGGAATAGTTACTCAATAAATAATCCAGCTGACGCTATCGGCAATAACAACTATTTTGTGTATAGAGATATTGAAGTTTGGTAATGTACACTCATCAAAATCAAGCATTTCGCCCTCGATACACACACTTTAGAGTACTTCCTTGATGAGATTATTACCACTGTAAACCTCATTTACTGGGAGGAGACAAGACAGTGTTCTTGCTGCGCTTAAACCTTGACAGGGTGAGAAGAGATGAAAGAGTAACAGGCTGGATGGATTTTGGGGTAATGGAAACAAGTTTAAAGAGTCAGGCGAAAGATCAGATGCACTTACAATTCTGAAAATGTGGCGGATAAGACTATTCTGTCAACTGGGTTTTGAATATACACGTCGTGTAGAGAAGATAGATGTACGGATAGTGTACCACTTCCCCCAACGCTACCCGTAGTCCCAGGGAATTCCACTTATCTCGCTTAACATGCAAGTGGTGGTCTGCGTGGTCACCGTTCAAGTGTCATGGGCAACCAGCTGAAACACTTGTATGAACTTCAGTACGTTAAAGTTGGCAGATGAGCAGCTTCTGCTTTCGATCCACTAGCAAAAAAGGACGTGGATAAAAATACCTACCGGAAAGGTTCGGAGTACTGAAAGTTAACTGTGTGACTGAGAAAGCCCCTGTGTTCTCTTTTGGGAAGCACTGCTATGAATTTAGTGTTCTAGACCCCCCCCTAAGCATTCCAAATAACAGACTATGCTGGGGTAGAGCCAAATTTAACTTTAAATTCCATAGTTACCAGGAACTCAAATAATCTTCACGGTATTAACGTCGAATTGTCTTTAGGGAAAGGTGACCATGCTGTCATAGTAATTATACTCGACGTCGATTATGTTAAGCCACATGAAAATACTGCATCTTAAAAAACTCAATATTCCGACAGATGCTTGGAGGAGGTGTTCAGATTAAGGTGGATAGCTGATCAAACATACGTGGGAGAGGAGGGCTGCTTGACAGGATAAAACCTGATTTATTATCATTGACAGCCAATTTGCAATATTTCATGAAGTGAATTACGCAATACCCCATCATGATGGGGCAACAAGGTTAAGAAGTCCATACTGCGGAACTAATCGGTTGCATGGGACTCAAGTCCGCGGACAAACATCGTGGGTAACTGTAGTACATAACTACACAGCTGAGGACCATCAGAGTGTAGAGTAAGCGTAAGAGGGTACACTAAGACAGATAGTCTGAGGACGTCGAAGGAAACCCCGATACGCACTTCGCTTATGTGGAGCTGAAGGCTTCTGTCCATGTTGCCCTTGGAAACGAAGTGCTACCCAGGAAAGAGTGCGAGAGCGGACATGGAAACACTGGACAATTCTTACTGTCATTAATGACATATTTCAAGAACGTTGGTAGGACAGACAGCGTCCAAGTAAAGCCTAGTCTGCGGCAGATTATAAAATTAATGAGTATCTAAGGCGAACAACCAAACAACAGAACCGAATACTAGCAAGAAACCTGTAGCGAGCGATGGCAGTTCAGCAGTTCTGAGGCAGCTAGCTGATTTGCCTCTACGCCAAATTAACTGAAGAGGATAGACCAACTGGAGGTTTTCAAGCCCTATGTGGTAACTTTATTCCAAAAAGATCGAAATAGTGATGAAGCTTGAAAATCTGGAACAGAGATGTAGTGACATTCGGAATTAGGGACTTCGAATAGCCCTAAAAATCGTACTTGAATTGAAACCTCCCGCGCAAGTAATAAGGAGAAGATCTGGTATTGATAGCAGTAAGCTGTTGTTACTCATGAGCTGAGACGCCGAATTTGTGGATGTACAGTATTAAAGAAATCACCGTCTGTCATTGGCTGATCGTATTAGCACATGCAAAGTCATAAACTGTTTGTTAATTGATAGTGTAGTGAGGATAGACGGTCGCACCATACTACTCACACCACTATTCAGTTGCAGCATGGATCGAGATGATCGCGGATCGAGATAATCGCGTGATAAATACGACAGAGATACGGGATGGATCGTTGGAGGGTAGAATGACATATAATGGTATTCGCTACACGACGGGATTGATACATGGTGTCTAAAAGCGACTGGAGTATCCTCAGAAGAGTATGGTGTGCAAATGAGTGTTTCCGTTTCTTGTCGTGCTCAGACGCTTAAGTAGTGTGTTGGTTTCTCCAATAAAGTAACCTTGGTGTCATCCGCCTTCTGGGTTCACAACAGTGGGATACTCAACAGACAAGTTGGCAAATAGCGGAAGTTACAACACTGAGACCGTTTGTCTAATCCTGATGATGTGTAGTTAACGGGATATTTGGATTGGCCGTTATTCAGATATTCTGTTGTGTCGGGGTTTGGATAAGCGGTTAATTGAGTGGATTTCCACCACAGAGCCTCACGTCTGTATCTTCAAAGGTGCTAGAAGTGGGTGCATTTAATGACGCGGGGCAGTGAAAGCCGTAAGGAAGCTGTTATCTTGCTGATGATGTCTTACTCTCACTTGTAGCTCGGTTGTTTGTTTGCAAGGTGTAAGCATCTTGATGCTGAATGTTTGAATATGGGCGTAGTCATTTCCAGTAGTTAGGTCTCTTCCCGTCCCCTTCTTTTTCCTTCTCTCTTTCTATATCGGGTTTGCTTTTTCTTCATGGTTGTATGGCAGTTAAGCATTAGTGTGAACCACTGATGTATTCCTGTCTATGATGATGATGATGATGCTAGAAAGAGTTCTGAGGCACACGACCGAATGCCACGTTGCAAGTCACACACTCTTGATATCATAACAACATGAAATTACAAAAAACCGCGTTTAACCACCGCCTTCACGCTTTAGATAAAATAACTAGACGCTCGGGGAAGTGGGAAAGTTGAAGTGTGTAATCCAAACTTAAAATAATGCGTTCGATTTATTTCCTGGAAAACAGTAAGCTGGACTCTACAAAGACCGGCTTTGTGGACATTCACTGATAACATTCACTAGCTTAACCGAGAAGCCGAACCACTCCAACTGCATGTTCACGAATGCTCGATGATTGGTGGGAGGTTCATCAAATGACAACACACAAAACAATCTTGATGAAACATTTCCGGATAAGCAATCTGAAGTTACTCCCGTGAAAGAAGCATAATTTGCAGGCTTTCGTCGTCGTGGTAAACTGACAAAGAAAGTTAAGAAGGGAGCAGAAAATGCATGAGAAATAGATATCCTTAAGCCAGATGCTGGAAGATTTCAAGGTTGTGACTGAGTGTGTAGTGGCGGTATTCAGAGCTTAGTGAGCTTTGTGCGAACTAAAGTAGGTGTTCACTCCCAGAAAACAAGAAGCTTGCGTGCCACTCTAAAAGATTTTTACACAGTGCCATTCTTAATATTGCTTAACAACGTGGTCCCCGTTTCTCACAAGAGGTGTCCAAATAATCGAGAAGGTGTGATACATCCTTAAAATATTTTCTCCGGTGTTAGTTGCCTCGACTACAAAAGTAACCTGTGGACCCTACAATTTCTAAAAAGAAGAATGAAGAGAGAGACCATCTTATTGACACAATTAAGATTTTCAGGGGATCTTCAGACCTGGGTAGACATTATTTTCTACTTCGGAGCTTCTGCGCTCGATAGGCACGATATAAAGTTTGGAAAGTGCCAATCTAGTATTGATATTAGGGAGCAGATTTTTTTCCAACAAAGTAGTGAATGTTTGTAATATCCTGCCACCGAACGTAGCTGAGACTACTGCAGTCTGTAAGTCAGTGTTCAAACTGGATAATCGTTGGCTTACGATGTAGTTCTAAGTTAGCAAATTGAATTGAACGAATCGTTCGCAGTGTTATATCTTGAATCATCAGTATTACGTATTCATCTGGTCACACATTTATTTTATACATTATTATTAGAGTATCCTGCATCAGTACGGACTTTTGCTCACAATCATTTCGACCCCTGGTGTATGTGAATCAGAGTATGGACTGTAAGACAACGGTATGGAAAATGACCCTAAGGACTGACTGTGATTAGCAAATTAGCTAGAGCTATGCTTTTCCACCTCCATTCACTGAACTAAGACCGTCAGTCCTGTGGACCGAAGTGAACAAAACTGAATTTCGCACTTACCAGTGGGGTCTTTTGCTTTATCTTCACACACCAATGATTACCCACCAAGCACCTAGCTCCAGAAAGCTGTGTGATGACCATTGGTCGTGCAGGTTGCTTAAGAATCACGGTTGCAACTGTATTCTCTAGTTTGTCCGTTATACGTCTGCGTTTCTCTGTACGCTTGCTATGAGACCTGATACCAACCCATTGCAATCTTCTGCAGTCGGGTAATTAAGTACAAGTAGCTAAATTTGCCCCTTTTCCAACGAACCATCCGTTATTCTATTCTTCGAGGTTGTTTCACCTGCACCTTTTGGGTGTTCTCGAACGTGCCCGAATGTTCTACGCAATTTTTCCTGAAGCGCATTTGGGTTAAACCGCGTGGGCTGAGGCCCATCTGGCGTTCTTCCGTTTTCTCCTTCTGGTTCATGCCGTTGGTCTCAGAACAGGTTAAGGCCAACTATTTATCATATTTCCAGGTAGTGCTGGAAATTACCGGTTCATTTCCAAACCCTTCTGAGTTATTTTAGGTAGATTCATGTTGGGATTGCATTTCGATCACTCTTTAGGGAAGGCGTCCAAAATTGTTGGTGGGTGAGTGCCGAAAGCATGTCTATTTGTTCACTACAGCTTGGTGGTCACATGGTGACAAACGAATAGTAAAGGATGGGTTGGGGTCATTAACCTTAGATGAACCATTCAAACCTGCGGTTTTGGGATTTGGGTGCGTGATTGTAATAGATACCTACAATTCAAACCCTACCTCCAAACTCGTGGTTACATATCTGTCAATGTTACTTGATGCATGTAATTCAGTGCAAACCTGGAAGACAAGGAAAACGACATGCTTAACATCTTTAACAGTTAGAAGATAAAAATATCAGTCACAGGGTAAGCCTGATCCACCTACAGTCACGTAATTTGGCCCTTGAAATTAAGGCATGTTAGTATTGATCTAGTTTTCTCCATTGTGAATCCACGAACTCTCAGATACCAGTCCATTCGCGTCAAAAACAGACGGGTTAGAGGACCTATGTCAGTGTGGTGGGTGTATCGCGTGTTTGCGGGATCTGTTGGAAGGTTCTTCCCAGAAGTTTCTTAAGCCCAAATGTTCCACTGGGCTATTTTGTATATAACTCCCTCTCTATTATGCAACCTAACCGTGTTTACCCACCCACGTACATTGTTTTACTCGTTTGTGGACTTATATTTAATCTGCTTGTCTCTATTTGGCATGCTTCAGTGGAGGCTAACCTTTGCTGTTCTGTTTGCATTATCAGCGGGAGTTGTTAACAACCGATTTGCGATCTACGGCACATTTTTACTGTTGATATTGACCGCCATATTTGTATCCCATGGAATCCTTGATCAAAATACTGTTCTGAATTCATTGAACGTTATTTCTTTGTGCGTTGTTTCGAGACGGTTCGATCATGACAGTGAATAATTTTGCACTCTGCAGTAAAATACTCTCTTTCCCTGCTTCGTTCAAGCGAGAAATTGGGCCATCTCCGAAAGCCCTGCTTTGTAGTTTAAGCGTTTCATACCTCACGCCGCGCGTTATGTGGGCTTCTGCAATAGTTCGAGGGTGGTTACATACCTTTTGATATATGGCCGAAAAACTACAACACAATACTTTGAATGAGGATGAACTTTGGCTGAATATAATGGATAGGCTGTAGTTGGATGTGGGCTAGTGATCGTGGTTTTCAGTCGGTTAATCGTTCATCGTGCTTTGGTCACAACCGTAGTGAATCGCGCAAACGAGATATATACGTGTCGTCTGGACAGCACTAGGCAAATTTGATTCTTCAGAGCATCCAGCGGTAAATTCGACCTTGACATCAATTCACCTATTTTCGAGTAATCATATTTATGATCGTCAGGAATACAAACCCATGTTTATACACTAGCCAAGGTTCACGTTTCCGTCTTATACATTTCACAGTTTTTGTGCGGATTAGGCTAAGAGCACAAACAGAGTTATACTGCAATTAACTCTACGTCGTGACAACGTGAACTGTTGTTTATAGTGCAGTGTGCGAAAGTTACATGCCATAAATTCAAATTGTCACACGAGTTGATTAATTAAAAGTTCACTGAGAGCTGACCGCATAGAATTAATGGATTACATATCCAGTGATTCGCATTCACATCTTCGCCCCGGGCATATATCCAAACTTGAACACATTCATCGATACTTACGAAAAAATTCAGCTGTGAATTGTTTGCAAGGTTCGTCTATGCAGAGGAACGCGATATCTAGTGCTCTCAGTCCTATACATGGTTCCACTTCCGGTGTATAAGCATGGCTGTTGAGGTACATAGGATTTTTTCAGCAACGGAGCCAGACTGCGTTAACCTTATTTGTTTCTGCCATAGGACTGATAGATAGGTTGCTCGTTTTGTGGTTAGCACATTTTTCCCTGATAGACAGGTTGTAGACGGTGTAGCTTGTAATGCAAGTAAAGCTGATTTCAAATTATTTGCGTCTTTTATTTTCGTAAAACAAAGAGGGTTACCATAGTTGTTCCAAAAATACTCAACCCCAACACTTCTGATAATCCGTCAACTTCACACCTAAAGAAACGACATAAGTCTAAGGTCCTTCTTGAGAAGCACAATCTGGCTGTTTGGAAGAGCTCCATTGAGGACGGCATAATATCGGCAAGTCTCTAAATGTGCCAGCACCGCTGCTTCTAGAAAGCTTTCCTCTGGTCGTTCGGGATCATCCCCAACAAACTACAAGCTGCTTAAAGGGTGGCAACGGACATTGTTCGGAGATCTTTGCATCAAAATGGGCATTGAATTAGGAACCTCGAGTAATACCACGAGATTATTTAGGAAACTGGAGTCGGTGCAGATCATTAACCCCGGCTACGAAGGTTCGCATTTTCGAAACTAGTGTGATGGAGGAGGTACTAATAGTGGCACATACACTGCCACAAGGTTCTGGGGCCAGGATGTGCTATGATATACCCTGGGCTGAATGACAGAGGTACAAGCACGGTCGCAACCGATCTGGGGTCACTGAAGGGTCTCACACCGTTATCGCTCAGAGTGTCCACAATTCCTTCACTGACGAGACACAAAGTAGCGAGGTGCGGTGGTGACTCTAATTAGCCACATCCGAACTATCAGCTGACAACCTGTACCACAATCTCGAGCCAGGCGACATGCATCCGCGATTTAGTGAAATTACTGTCACCTTTCAAGAGACAGAATCGTATGTACTGGAGCGGTACCACCACCAAGACTGCTTCATCACTGGCGGAAATTTAATTCATTTGATAGTTCAAATGCAGAACGGGGTTTGTTAAGAACCAGACACCACCGGTTACTTTTTGATGCACATTGAAAACATAACGGCATCAGAACCTTATTTCGACCGGCTCTTATGTAGTCCGTGACAACCCCATGACTGTAATCCAAAGGACCTACCTCAGTCAAAATTTTAGTTTAGAAAACAAGTTAGATGAGCTGCGCGAGCTTTGTACCTCTTCAGAGCCCCGAGTTGTTTTTACATTGGAGTCAACGCTTGGCACTTCTTATCTAGATACTGGAATTGCCATAAAAATACGGCTTTTCTCTGTACTGATAAGAGATAAGAGTGAGGAATGGTTTACCATCTATCTCCACACTACCCCCAGGCCTTCCTTCATGATAATCTAGTATACGCTGTAATTATGAAAAGGCTTTAATGCACGGGTTGCACAAATGGTTTTAATCGTTGGCTAATTAGGGCGCAGTATTACCTTGTGTCCCCTGCTGACACAAGAAACGAACTTTCTTCATGGGGTCTAGAGGCTGTAGCTACCTAAGACTTTTCCAATATCTTACCACTGAGTGATTTCTGTCTGCCAGAAATTATTTTTTGGCTTTCTCATAAGCGATATCCGAGAATTTTATGCCTGCTCCACCGTGCCATACAATCAGGGCTTTGAACTTCAAGGAGCACACCTCTGGATTCACACGACGGTGCACTGGCCACAAATCGTCACGGATAGACTAATTACTTACAACGAGGGCGTAAATGGATGGTATCTCCTAGATCACCGCACCACTCGGGCCAATCGACTAGGCAGCCTTTGTATTTGACTGATTCTGTAGCGTTAGTCTCACCTGCTCAGCAGTTTAACAAGTCAATCGCAACTGCAACATTTGTGTTGTCGTGTACTTCGAATTCGTCAAAGTTTTTAACCGCGTAACCCATGATGCTTTAATGTGTAAGCTCTTCCGATGTAAGATACAAGATAAGCTCCTTTCATGTCTAGATTTACTTCTTGCCAATCCTCTGCATAGAGAGCGCGTGAACGGTGGATTTTCTACCCGTAGGTCTTGCCACAGCCGGGTTCCGCAAACTTCGCTCAGGTAAACTTACCAACAGTTGTTTGTCGGGACCAGCATAATAATCATCATACATAAAAGCAGCCGCCTTGATGTATGGTATTTAATAATCCTCTTCTACCGTGAATCAATCCTTCGTTATTACTGTTTGCTGACGAAGTTAAAATGTGGCGAGCCAGAAACATTGGTGACGATTCTCTTACCTTATAGAACGGTCTTATGAAGCGATTCAATATTCTGGTTGATTGGACTAGAGTGAGTCGGCCCGCCTTCGAGGCTGGTGAGTGTAGACTGAACTATTGAGCGAATGATACAAAGATTAGAGGCGTGTGTCTGAGGTACCCGGATCCAGCCAGTCTTTGGTAAGATGATGCATATTTCTAGCTGTCCCGTTTCTACGTTTTTTCTCGAACGGAAGGACTTAGGGGCATGTATGTTATACACAGACCTGGGGATAACGTTTCACCAAAGGGTCGATCGGGGTGAACAATACAGAGTGATGAAAACAGGGTGATGAAAATCGAAAGGCATAACCAGATGGTGATGCTGTGGCGACCTGAAGATTTCACTAGCCTGCCTGCGGTAGGAGATGTAAAATAGTTCCAAAACTCATAGTTGCATATTGTACGTAGGCTATTAGGAAAGTTCGCATGATATATGCTGTCCGACTGTTTATCTGCATATCATGTGACTTTGGCGCGAACCCGAAACATACACGTGTTACATTCTTCCCGGTCGCTGGCTCGTCGAAGGCTGGTCTCTGGCCTCTCTAGCCAATTAAATTCGCGTGTTGGCGCCGTTTATAACGATATCGGCTACCACTTGTACATTTCGTCAAATAAAGATTTGGTCTCTCTCCTCGACGGTCTTTTGTTTTTCGAGTCTGATAATTGCATACCTGGGGGAAAAGCGGCTTGGTGTGATGAACACTAAAATACCTCTTGTAAGAGGCGTAAGATTTCGTAAATGATCCTGAAAGGTCCTTAGTGGAAAATATAGGACGGTGTATGTGTGCCTAAATGGACCATGTACACCTATCAGGAATGTTGAAGTCTTTCCGGTGCACAAAATGACAAAACTCAATGGGAGAACCCGAACGAGCGCTGTCACCGACGCAGTGAAATCTCTGACCTCAATTGCACCGTGTAGGCCAATCAGAAACGGAGAAAGTCACTGAAAGCACACCGTGTGGCTGCCTCGCGTAAGAAAAATAAACCAACGACCTACGAGCGAAGTTTAAAGACAGTGAAATGTTATTAATTAGGGCAACGAAGGAAATAACACACTCACCAGGTTACAAATTGCAAATGGCGCAAACGTTAGTAATCGACAAGTGAAGTGAATAAGAACGAACTGAAACATAGACCGGACAATTGTACTTGGTTCGATTGCGTCTATGCGGTTTCTGGTTTCAAATGGTGCAAATATTAGTTTGCATCTATGCCACAGTTTTGTTCTCATCCAGCCTGGATTCCGATCCATACTGTGTGCTGTAACGGAAAGAAATTAAAACTCACTCACTGGTGCTTCTTTCGAAATATTAATGGCATCGTAGGTAGTGGAGTCCTTCCTCGAAGATTGGCGTAAACACGCATTCCCAGTGATACCACTGCGGACAGAACTGGCATTTGAATCAGTTATCCATGCTCTTGTCCTCTGTTGGTGACTTTATTTGCCCGTGTTCACTGCATATGTCCGCAATGACTTCCGCCGTTTTGAAAGGAAGTGGGTGCTATGCTGGGTCCCGGCTGCGGCTCATTGATAGTAGCAGGTGGCACTGTGTTCATTCTCGGACGTTTTGGTATTCGAAGACATTGAAACAATTGAACGTCCTCAAAATCATTTATGGTGACCAGTGCTGATGTAAAAGCTGTGTTGCGATGCTATTTCTGGTAGCGTTTCCTCGACAGGTGAACTATCCGGGAAGTCCAAGTTGAAAATGGAAACGTTGTTTATGTCCACGGACGAACTTGCATTGGGGTAGAAGTACGGCGGCAATTGACTACGGCCACAGTTGCGCAGAAATTCATGAAGCTCCTTCAGAAGCTGGTTGAACGTTGTGTCGTCCAATTGTCTCCCCGCCATCATTCCTAGTTCGGTGAATGTTGTCACCCCGGAGGATCGGATGTACGTTTTCCTGGGTGTATCGTAGTTGGTGAGAGGAATGTCCAGAATTTCATTGAAGTTTTTGGTCCATCGAGGAACGACAGGGAGATCTCCCAGATTCTTGCCGAACGATTGATACAAATGCAGAAAGCGCCTGCATGGTAGAAGGTTCTGTATTGAAAATGAGCAGTCACAAGCCCACGTTGCCGGACTAACGTTGTAAAACCGGATGCCGTCCATCAAGCAAACCCCGCGTGAGAGGCGTTGAACGTCGGGTGACTTTCGTCGGCTTGGTTTTCGGACATCAGCTGCACCGGGTTCTGGTCCAAACGACAACTCAACCTCTTATAATCTGCACGACTATCGGTGTGCGGGTGTTAGTGGCAGGTAGATACCAGCTGCGCCTGGCGGTCGTTGATTATGTGGTCGAAGATAACTGTGGTGCGCTCAGTGGTCTGCCAGATTCGTATTTGGGCGTTCAAACTGTGCCGTTTGTTTGAATTATGCGTCGCTTCCACGAAGTTTTTGACTCGCCTGCCGAATGTAGGGACTTTTGGGCTGCGTCTGTTAGCCCATTTTTCCGATCTCCTTATGAGCCTGGTCATCAGGTACTCATTGTAGAACGATGGGTCAATGGTCTGCATAATAGTTAACGTTGCAGCGTACTTCCAGCGGTTATGTGTCAGCATTGCAATCAAGAACCACTTCTTCAGATTTTCATGAAGGGTTCTGCCGCGCACGTTCCGCAAAATGTGCGCTCGGCACAGTAGTTGATGGACGTGCGGCAGTTACTGTGAAACTGCCCTTTATATGGCCGCGCTGTCGTCCTTGATCATCGTCCTGGTCTCTATTGGTTCCACGGAGATCAGGAATTGACGGAGAAACATGGCGATGGCTACCGGAGTCTCATTTGCAAGCCAACCGGAGCACATCGGTAAGCCCACTTCACTTGCATCTACAACAACCAAACAAACAAACTATACCGTCCCTTGAAACTCTTGTGGATGGCGTCTATACCGACGACCTCCGGGTAGCTCCGACTTAATTCTATCTGTACTTTACTCATGAACATATGATGTGTCAATCGGTTCTCATCATCTACGTTATAGTAGCACGTACCACTTGTGTTCTTTCGGGCGTGCAAACGACCTAGGCAGCCAACGGTGTTCCTTTTGGCGAACAAGCGTGCTCGCGTGTTGCACACATCCTTCGTTATTGTCTTCTTGCCGGAGTGCTCCCGGATGTAAGGTGTGATGTTGGAGGATACGGTGTCATTGAACAGCCACGGTCGAATCTCTCTGATTTCTTCCTCGGTCAGGGGACTCCGTGAGGCCTCGTATTTTGCAGTAACCACGTCGCACGGATGATTGTGCAACATACCGAATTTCGTTGCCGGAAATTCTCCGTCGATGTTCGGGTTCACGTTGAAGTACACCGAGCATCCAGTTTGAGCGATGGTTTTCTCTCGAACACCGGCCAATGGGCACAATACATGTACCTTATGGACGCATGCGTACATGCGTCTCCTGTGGTTACAGAAGGCGGGGTCAGTGGATCACATGCAGTACGAAGATCCGAATCCAAATTTGAAGATCCCATTCGAAGCGTCGAACCTCCGCTCCGACTGCATCCAAATTTTTGAACTAGCGTGGGGACACAATACTACCAAAATGTTCGTGAAATAGAACTGATAAATCAACAACGCTCGCTCACATGATATTGCACGTGCAAAACAATGAATACCAGTAAATCAGGTAGACACCTGATTGGCTCACAGGGTGCACAGGGTTGACGAGATGGGTTAGAGAGGAAACCATGTCACGGGGAGGGGTGGTGCGCGGTAAGAGTAGGAAACCATGGTTTCTTACATGGTTTTGTAGGGGACAGCCTAGCAATAGGCCCAGTAGGACATTCATACGGCGCGTCTAGCTGGGAACCGAAATCGCACGGAACACATGACAGTAGGCTTTGTCACGGATTTTTAACTTATAACGCAGAGGAGGCACCGATAGGTGTTCATCGATCGAGAAACAGGGTGTTGGTTATAGTTACATAGTGTCAATATGTGGGTAGCGCAATGGGTTAAGGGCGTACATAGTTATTGAGACTCAAAATGGAAGCACACTGACCTTAACAATTGAACTACAGCAAAATTGAGCTTTAATTAATTACATTCATCGCCTCGTTTTTCACGATAAATCTGAAACCTTTCGTGCTCAAGTTGGCTTTGATCTCTTCTCCCTACATATGTCATAGTCGATGCGCCATATGGTACATCACTGATGTATCGTATGGCGCATCTCTGTGCACATTGTTCTTGGTACGCTGCTGTTTTTATTTTACATCAATAATTTGCTGGATGAAGTACCTATTTACCCTCTTCTCTGTGTAATTGACGTGAAAACCTGGAACTCGAACGATCCTAACACTTCTTTCCCTTCCTATGAAGAGCTGACAGAGAAACTACTTGGACTTGTGAAGGTTGTTATAACAACCTTCAGAAGCCCGAGTAGGCTGGGAGTCACAAGGAAGAATTTCTCGAAAAAAATACATCAAAAACTTGTCGGAAAGTTTTTAGTTAATCTAAATTACATATGTAATTTTGCGGGCAATATTGCTCGTAACTATAGCCAACACGGCGTAGGATTATTGCACATGGTCCTGAATGGTTCTTAGGACATAGGGTTACATCACAAAAACCACAGTACGGTTTTTCTGGGCGCCCAATGCGTTCATCCAAGGAACCTAAGTATTGTTAGGGACGGTTCGAAGTGGACTAAGTCACTGATTGCTGTCTGTAACATTTCGTTAGGTGTCCTCTAAAAACACCAAATGTGATTGGGCTTATTACGAAAGCATTTCTCAGTTTCATAAAAGTTACGAACACTTAAGAGTGTACCAGGGTATAGCCTATAGTTTGGGCAGTATGAAAGAAGCACCAAATTGTCGGAGGTCGTACACATTAAGTGTGCCTGACGTTGTGTGCCTTATAAATATTACTACGTCCATGTGCCCCGACCATGTAACTGTAGCCAACATAAGCCAACACCGAGCAACAGCGTTTCTCCGAAAGACGAGGGCACAATAGAAAACTTGAATGGTAAAAGACGACAAGCATGTGCCAGAGGCTCAGTGAGCCACGCAAACAATTTACGCGGACAAAAACTCAAATGGCCTCAATCACACGACAACGAAATGCGTTACTTATCCCCAAATTTAAAACCGTACCATTTGTTAATTGTCAAGGTTACCGGTTCAACGATTCGGCGATTGATACGCCGGTTCAATTGTTCCATGCATTGTAAACGTAAGGAGCTGGGGCTTTCGAAACTTTTGTACCTCGATGCGTGGAATCTCAAGGTTCTCAGCAGTTGGTTGAACTGGGGGAGAAGTGCAGTAACCGAACAAATGTCAGTCAAGCGAGCCCTGAGGCTTGCTACAGAATTAGCAGAAACAACATGGTCAGGTAGAACATTTCAAGTCTTGCGAACAGTGATAGTTAAGGGGCAAATAACGGAGGAAGATCGTTGGTAGATACCGCGCGTAGTAATTGGCCAAGAATCGAACATTGGGGTACTCCACTGAGTCTAGGCCTGCAACTAGGGAACACACTATTAACGCGCACCCTGTACAGACGGTTATCAAGATACGATCCAAGCCACTGAGGAGGATTGTCTCGTACCCCATAATGCGGAAGCTTGTCGATTAGAACAGCGTGGTCCACGCGGTCGAATGCCTTGCAAAATTCGGGATTAACGACGTTTATCCCACTGCCTTGATCAACTTCTTCAGTTGACTGATTCGTGGCTACCAGTAGATTTTTAGCGAATGAACGCCCCTTCCGAAATCCGTGTTAGTCCTTGACGAAGAACTTTCGAGAAGTGAGGTGCTTATAAAAGAAATTGTTTACAAGCGCCTCTCAGCTTTTTGAGACGCTTGATAGCAAAGAAATTGGCCTGTAATCACTGGGACAAATACGCTTGTCACCCTTGAAAACGGGTGTGATGCTCGCCAGTTTCCAACTGCTGGGCACTGTTTCTGGGAGACGGATTGTGTAAATAGTAGGCCAATTGCATCAACAGGCTGTTTGGCCGCTTCCCGTAGAGTAATAATAATAATATATATTTCTCAACGCGTATGTGAGAAGCACGCTGGGCTATGCGCGATCACTGCAGATATTTAAAAACCATACAAAATCGAATAAGTAAACAGTAACCTGCTGTCCAGAGGGACATGGTCAAAAGGCAAATGATTGTAGTTTATGAAACTTCGACGCACGCAACGGAGAATGAGTTGGTTCATTTGCCTCACTGATTTAGTCTCCAAAAATGGGATGTTACACTAATTTACTTTTCTCAAGGTTGTGGGATGGGTAGTTTTCTTAACCAGTTCAAGGTCAGTCCTGGAAGAATGCCTTAGAGCATCTTCGATGTGATTCGCCATTAGGGAGTAAAATTGGCGTCCGGAAAATGTTAAGATAGTGTTGGGAGGCATACCGTCCAGATCAGGCGAGCTGTCCCTAAGGCACCTGAATTTAGTCAACATTCCCATGGTGGAAGTAGCCACAGAGTGACACTTATCTCACCGTCAAGATGAAGCTGGGGGACTGATGGTGACTGTGCAAAAACACTTGCAAAATCAGCAGGAACACCAGCAGCCTCCGTATCAGAGCTGGTAAGACCAAGTAAGTTGAATTCGCTCATTAGGAGAATATGGGAAAATCCTAGAGTGGGTAAAACTTCAATTCCCAGTGATGGGAGACAGCTTTCTTATTGTCTGAAGAAGTTGGGTGAAAGGGGACCCCTACTGTCTAACGATCGAAACAACTTGGACGAATCGAGCATCATACGGTTTCCTGAAACACGACAAGTACTGGATCGTTCGAAAGGAAGTCCTGAAGAGAAGTATGGGGACAGGAGGCCGGTCCTCTTTACTGCCCTCAGTTCTATCGGCGCGAGATAATCATATCCTCTACAGCGAGCTCAGACACTAGGAAGAGGCGCTCAGCCACGACTTCTTTGTGGCAACAAACCGGGGCATTGCGCAAAAATAAAGTTCGCGATGCCGTGATAGTTCAGTTTTCGAGCTAAGCGCACTTGTGCACGTGCACTTCTCGGGGTTGATGGTGAACAAGTGGATGAGTTCGAGGCAGAGGTCCAGGTTTACAAAATCTAGTCGGCTTTTCCGATCTACTGCCAGGGGGGCGTCTTTTGATCTGAAAGGCAATATATTTGAGAACAAAGTGTAACACCGCTCTTGCGGACTACAGTAAATATCAAGGACAGAGTGGGTTTGCTCGCGTAATAATTTCTTTGAGTAAATTAGAATCGGGCAACCGCTCAAAGCAATCTCTAGGAGCGCTTTCAATGTCTTCAGAAGGGAGGCTGTCCTGAAGATTAATAACCCTATAAGAAAAGATTTGCCGCTTGAGAGAGGTTCAAGGACGGAACCTGGATAAAGCCTTGTTATGTCGTCGCCGACCATCACCATTCGCCGCAGGAAGAACTGCTGTACGATGCTTATTTTAAAGATTTGTATGAGAATTATTCCAGCGCGAAGTCTTCGCAATTCAAGGACACTGCAAATCAAGAATTATAGGTCGGAGCTGGAGACTCACAGGCCTGTGACTAATTTGGTAGCTGCGTGTTGACACGCCCGACAACTAACATGTCTTTATGCGAGCCTGTATACACGACCTTGTTAGCATATATGTTAAGGCTGCGTGTAATCGGTGGACCCTACATATCTCCACAATTTTGGAAACAAAGACAAATTTTAAGATTCTGAGGTGATTATAATTTTGTGACCTGTTTCGGCTCTTAAAATCGCTGAATTCTGTCACTGAAGGTGTTTTGCGCTTAAATCTTTTGAAAGCGTAAGCAAGGAATGTGCGATAGTTCAATCGCTCGACGTACAATGTAAAAATGACGAGAAGAATTAATGGTGGAACACAATAGAAATTGATACTGTCGACGTAGTAATATATGCTTATTTCGAAATTCAAGTGTACTTAAGGAGGAAAACGTGGTTAAAAGTTCGGCGCTCGATTTGTCGTTGGATGACAAGGACTAACTTTCTTATGAAGCTGCTAACGTAGGATGCAAGGATGAACATATTGCAATGTACATTTGTGCAGAAAACCTGAGCAAATCTGTAGTATTCTTCTGGTTGTGAGTGGCATGCCTGGACATTCGCTCCCACCATGGTTGTTCACTTTCATGGAAGCATGAGGTCCGATGGAATACGAACAAGAGGACCCGGCCAACGAAAGATGTCCGAGAGCACTGTCACGTAAAAGATTACAAAACATTCGTCTAGTTGTCCTAGCTAGCTTACGAGTGATAGAAACCATTACCCCACGCGAAAGCACTTAATACTGCTCCATTCATCTGTCCTAGCTTGCATGTGAAGGAAAACAGCAACTTATGGCGAAACACGCGGGACCAAGTCGGTAGACGAGCGGAGTCACTGAGGACGAACAAGTGGGGAAATTGACAAGTTATCTGTCTGTGGAAAACGGCACCCACTATCACGGGTTTTCTTTAGCACAAAACGTTGGTTTGCGCGCGTTCTCGGTGCCATGCCAGATCACTGAAGTCGTGTGTCAGAAAAAGTCTTCATCTCGTTCAATGAATCTGGTTTGTGCGACTGTGTACACATATGCGAAGGAACCCACATTCTTCAATCGTATCAAGAGGATATTCGCTCCAGGTGATGCAGATTCGCGCTAGTTTTGGCTCATGTACAATCGTTACGTTGTCCGCGGACCGGTCTAATTCGACGTTTACTGAGGGTACTGTGCAGGACGTCTTTTTCATAATCACTGGAGGAGTGCAAACGATAGCCGAAGTAGAGAGCTGACAAATCTGTGAATTTAAAATGTGCATCTGCCAGGTGAGCAAGGTTGAAGCTGGTTGTCACAGATTGGGTCACTCATTTATGTCGGCCATCTGAATACAATCCGAGTGAAAAACCAGTTGACCGGCATCACAAAGACGGTTGTTGATCTGTGCCGGTTCACCCCAGTGTCCGCTAGGCAATCCTGTTCCAGGCTTCCTGACCCATCTCGGTTGCTTAAAGCTTGTAGATGCGACAACGGGAAAGTCGTACGAAGATTGGCTAATCTTAGCACGTTCTACTGTTTTAATCGTGAAGGCAATGATTCTGCTTAAAGAGACCACTGCCGTGCGGCTGTTGAAGTCATGCAGCTTTGCAAGTAAATTATGGAGGGCTATATAGTGACTTTTGAAGTTGGCTACAGCGGAGGAACCAAGCTGAAGGCTAAACAGCCGTTGAATTAGCAAGTTATACTCTGCCAGCCACCGCTCATGAAAAATAAGCCACCTTTTTGTAAGCAGGTAAACGCTGCGGAAATAATTACTGCGGATATAGAAGTAGTTCCGAGACTGACAGAATGTGTGCATGGGGGCCACAGTGAGCGATACGAGGAACACTCACCAATACCTTACATCTCATCACTGACGGAGACGTCGCCATCATGCGGCACACGAAAATGCGATGTTCAAGGTTATTACTATAGAACCGTTTCGAAATGGGGTCGTGAGGTCCGCCCGTTCAAGTGTTTTCTGGCAAGATGACTTGCAAACGTGGTCATTCGATAAATAATGTTCTTGACTTACAAGCCAACATTGATAACTTCACGGAGGTCGCATCCATAGGTAGTTTGCATTCCAGAATCTAGCATCAGCAGCTCCCTGTGGAGCCATATCTTTTGAACGGCGACGACTAGGACGTCTCGAGGGTGCGTCCTCTTTTTTAACCGTCCGTTGGCATTCTCCAACTTAGTATTCGTGCGACTGCCGAAGTGGACGACATCGCTCTGTGCACGAATGGCCCACTCGGGCCCGATGTACAGCCGATGTCACAACAGATAATCCATAAGCCTCTCATTCGTCCGGAGGGTGATATTCAAGTCACGTTTGAACCTACGTTATACGATGCAAGGCGGCGGCCTACTCTACTGAAGCCATTCCGTCGAACAGATGACGACCGCGAAAAGAGTTTGTCTTTTAGCGTACACGGTAGACGAAAATCATCCACGTGCATGCCTACGAACGGCATCAAGTACATGGAAGTGACACAAAATGATCCGGCAGCCAAACTCCACACGGGCTGTCCACGTTTGCGCTGCCACCCGGTCCATCACGAACGTCTTCGCCGGAATGTGTACTCCCATCATTTCTCGAAAAAGTTTGAACAGCCTACTTAGTGACGCGTACTTCTCACTACAAAGGCACCCATACTTTATCGGTCGGCGGTGTCACATGTCATCTGTTGCTAAGAACTAGTATAACTTTCACCTCTGAAAGCGCGAGAAAACGTTCATTGACATACTTTTGACTGTTTATCCCGTGGGTGGAATCCACATTCACGACATGCGGGAAACGCTAGCACAGTTTAGTTTGCGTTGGCTGAGCAAAGCAGATATGCGTTTATCTGCTGTCTTTCTTCCTCATGGTGCACACCACACCTATCTCACTGATCGCTAACAAAATTTCCTCGAGGTGCTCTGATGTTCCGTTAACATTCTTACATAACAAGCTCACTGGATATTGCAGGCCTTAATTCGCGGCGGACGTTTCCATCGTCAGCGGTCGTGATAAATTTACCGTAACCATTCGCTATAAACTGCTTATTGTCAGAAGTTGGGGCTTTGCAGTGGACATGCTTCTGCATTCGTTCGATTCACTGCTGGTTAGTCCGCGATTTGTAGGGTGGGACTCATACACCAAACAATTGAGAGGGTGGTTGTGCTGTAGCTCGAAAGATATGCAGTTCGTCGGACCACACGAAATCGTGAACTGCAACGTGTGTCGCAAGAACTGAAGTGTTAAAACTAACAGCTGTCAACCCACTAGACACGTCACAAACCCCTGCATACGACAGTACGCCTCTTATATTTCGTACAAGATGATGAATCTAGATGGTTTTCAGGGCGTCAAGCCAAATTACCTTTCCGTACATGAGAACCGTTTTCGGCCTATGGCTTTTCCCACAAACACAAATAACGCCCACATCCTCCATGTATCTTTGAAGGCACCACCGAAACTGTGAAAAGACGCGAAATTCACGATTCTCGAGCATCTGCAAACCGCAAGTTGGAACACTTTCTAGAAATAATTTTTTTTATGTTACTAGGAACGTTTGCATCATCGCATGTTCAGGTGTACGTTATTTTGGCAACCATATATTAAGATTGCCACGCGCAAGCTATCACAACAGCAGCTACATCGATTCTCAAAAGACATACGACAAGATTGTTTTCAATTACCGGCCAGTTAAAACAAACACATGTGAGCCCATAACACCGATTTTGGCCATTTTAATTTTGCACGATACACCAAGCCAACAAACGGTCTACGATTAGCGTTCAAGCTCGATGAGCAATCTTTTATAAACCCCGTGAAGTTTTCAAAACACCTTCAGGTCTTCGCGGTGGAAAATGTGCTTGATCATTTTGAGCGGAAGACCCCTTCTCATCACCATCCCAATGTGATCCGCAAAGGAAAAGTTAGACGACAACCGGGTGCCCAGATTTATCTTCCGCTCGGTTTTCATGATATCTACTATGCTGAACGCGCTATGAGTCAAGTAGCTATTGCTAGAATCTCCACCAAGTGACATGTGAGCACACTTATTGCCGTTTCTTGTGAGACTCCAATCGTTTGACTAGCGATTAATCGCATCACGACCAATCTGTGGTGCACTGGGAGCGAAGGCATTACAGATTTTTAAGTCGTCGTCGTGTAGGAGAATGTGGTGAGGTCACCTTCGACGTCCCCAAAATCCTAAACTGCCCACGACGTGAGAGCTACCTTTCCAGTACCACCGCGCCGGTTCACATTACCCTCTGAATGTAAAGTTATCACAGAACGCTGGCATCAAAGTTATTGTGTTGGTGTAGGTATCACAGAGTTGCTCAGCTGTATAATGAATTCCGCGCCATGTCTACTACTGTATGCTACATTCCCTTAAATAACAATGTTTCTAGCTATTAGCGTTGGGGACGCCGTTTGACCAGTTTGACGCTTATTTGAATCCTGGAGGTCGACTGGACTTTCCGTCAACATTCGTCCTCCCTGGCGGCTGCTGTGCAGTTGTTCTCAAGGCTGTCTCACGTCCAACTCCCTGGCGCACTTAACTTGTGCTTTGAAGGCCGTTTATGAACGATTCACTATCTTCTCACCGCAATTTCCGATTCACGTTAACATACGGCTGGGGAAATCTTGGGCGTAAGAACTTAGGAATTAGTACCACGATAAGGACGTTATTAGAAATATTGATCAGAAGTAAAAATAACGGAGAACCTAGCACCGTCCCTTGGGGAGCTCCCGCAGAATTGAAAGGGGGAGACACAAGACCTGGCCCGGTCTTAACCCTGAAAGATTTTGTCACGAAAGAAGGAAATCCAGCGAAGAACCTCTCTTTGAATATCATAAGCCACCAGCATGCGTTTCAGGGGGCCCTACGGGCCACGACCAAAAGCGTTGGCGAAATAAAAAAAGATGGCATCTGAGATGGGACCATTGTCTTTGGCCCCTGTTTTGCTGACCGTAAAAACAAACGTGGTTGTTAGACATGACTCTTTAGGAGGGAAGCTATGCTGGGTAGAGGAAAAAAGACAGCTAAATTAGAATTGGTTGAGGGTGGCAAGCTTTATTAAGTGCTTTTGCGCAAAGCGATAGTAAGGCTTATTGAGCGACAGCTAACCGGAGAGCGCCGATGGCGCACTTTAAAGATAGTTGTGATCGTCACATCTCGCGATACACTAGGGAGAATGCCCTTCTGAAGTGTCTGGTTAAATGGCCTATAAAAAGGTTTTTGCCAGAAAAGCACCAGCTTCTCTGAGAAATCTGGTATGGATCTTATCACAACCCATCGCACTGTACGAATTAACACTCAATAGTGCGTCTTCGACATCCAGCACAGAATAGTCAGCTGTAAGCAGTGGTTTCTGGAAGTTCTGCTGCGGTAGTATAGGATGTCAATTGGACGGTGCGAAGTTGTAAGCTGTCGATTGGTATTTTCTGAATAACCGGGCCGAAACTAGAGAGTTAGATGAAGTCTCCTCGTCGGCAGACGCAAAAAAAGGCTGAAGGTTTAATCTTTCTTAGCAGTCAAACATGCTCAAACAAGATGTTTTTGTTCTTGCTGGCTCCGGAGAGATCTTTTGTTGAACGAGTTTGGTGCATTTGTGTGTCATTTCTACATCTATTTTGGACAATGTGGGACCCACCCAAGCCCCTCGCGCTTTCTGTAAACGCATAATATTTCTGTATCACAGAGTTCAAATCATGAATAAATGGATCTATGTAGCTTTTCAGACCGCTGAAATCAGCCCGATTAAAATCTTGAACTGTGATTTTGTTTGCTGGTTATTGTAACCAGCGCTTGAACATGGCCATGGTCAACTCCAAGACAGTGATGAGAATCCTGTCGATCGCTCTTAGCAAGAGAGGGTGAGACTTCAGCAGTGAACTAAGGCTAATTCACGAATCGAAACAAAAGATGTCTGACGTGGTCGCCTCCTATGATTTGAAGTGCTTTCCTTTGGCACACCTCACTGGATATTTCAACCAGCGGCCCTATAACGCTACGCAAATCGCCTCTCCTGAACCCAGCTACTAGAAAGTTTCCAAACAACCCCCACGAAGAAGCGAACTTTGACAGAGACACCGGGGCCGTGAGTTGCAAAATCAAGGACGCTGGTCTATCACCCTTGGAGCCTATGACATATACCAAAGCGGCGATATCACGCCCCAAGCCACAAAGAAGGGCCGCCAGAACAACTCGACTGAAGAGACGCATTCCAGTCCCACCACCCTCTTCTACTTTAGACCTTATTTACCATGCCCTTTCCCGCACTCATCTTCCTCTTGCTCGCAGAGTCAACCGAAGATGGGAACTTTGGTTGAACTTTGGTTGAACCGTCTAAGTATGTTCAGTAAGGTGCCGGAAATCAGGCGGATTTTTTATGGTACCCAACCCCATATATTCGTTTCACGGAGGCCCAGCTCACAGGTGACTTCAGTAATGATGGAATGAGTGTCCAAGCGTACTCAGTTCACTAAGTTGAGAATGCGCGTTCTGAGATTTTCTATCGGCAGTATCTGTAGACACCCACGGTTATCATTGGACTTCAGTCTTATGACAAATGTGACGCTGCGTGGTTCCGAGTAGAATGACGCAACCAACACTCACTCTCAGTGGGGGTTACGTATCGTTTTCTCTCGTCCGATATCACTAACATCGACACCCATAGTGAACCTAGACAACCTCGAGCACTAGGCCAATGATCACTTTGTGAGTCCCAACTGATGTAACAAATCAACTATTTCATCGAATTTTGTAGATCCCAAGTACCATCGACTCAGAAGTGTGTATCTCAATATTCTCTTCCTAAAATTGAACTTCCCCTCATATAATGTCTGTTTTGTTACTCTATTCAGATAGCTGACTCATTGTACAATTTACGATTTTGGTGTTCGAGTGTGTATATGCTTAAAAATCTGCACGTTGATCACACTCTCCTAAGCGTGTTCCCCACAAATGCGTTGATAGAAATCCCACTATAATTATTATAACTTCCTTGGACATCAGTAATTTGCTCACCCACTCACTACGGTTGAATTTGATGCATTGGTTTTCCATCAGGACAGTGAAAGCGGATTCTCGGTTTCTTATCGAAGCCAATACTCCAGAGAAAGTGGACGTGTGATGCCAAGGCCTCGACATGGCGTCGCTATGGTCAAACTCGCTCTATGCACGACTAAGTTGCCAATAACGAAAGCATTGTGGAAGCCAGAGGGAGCACTAAACAGAAAATTGGACACAGTGGACCCCAGGACTCATATTTGATCTAGTCCGCCGCAAGAATGAAGGCATTGAGGAAAGTGCCTCTGCAGAGGGAGTGGTGTAATGCAGCAGAAAACGTGTGGAACGATTTGAAATCAGCACTGTGTATTTTCATCCCAATTTCTTACTTCCACAGATCGTTGCACCCCGAAAATAAAGTGAATTTCCAATAACGTCCTTGACGTCATGAACGTGCCATTTAGCTTCGATTCGATAGCTGTTGTACGCATAATCGCTTTGTGATTCGTGCCGCAATTCACATGTTTATCATCGCTTGTATCGCTCTGATATTCCGTGGTTTGAGCGTGTTGCGTGTGGTACACGAATTTCCCTCGCATTCCGGCCACTCATTATAATGCTTTTTCGTTACTTCTATTGAGCGTTTTCGCCAAATATCGTCAACTTCCGACTGCAAAAGTACTACTGTTCAAATCTCCTCTCACTCTGTATTCCTACGTTTGCCGTGCTTGTGCTCGGTGCGTTAAAATTTGTCATCAAATGGTGGCATAATAACGTACTATTTTGCTGCGTATTTTATTATTTTGATAATATAATACCAGTTTTCCTCGCTTGTCGTGTTTGTTTTACAACTTGTTGCAAACTAACCGTCTGATATTTTATATCGATTGTTCCTACCGAGAATGACCCGTGTTAGGTATTATAGTGCTGGGGCTCGATAGACACTGACCAAAGAAGTGAGCATTTGGAACTCGTAAGGATGTTCACTATCCGTATGAAACGGTATACAGTACTGCCAGTACTAGAAGAAATATGGCTCCGAATGCAATGGCCTCAAGAACCGCCAATGAATGCAGGCTACCTGTTCATCTCTCGATTTCATCAGCAAAAACTGCGGGTTAGATGGTAGCTAAGGCGCCACCTTGCCCATGGCTAGTCATGTATACATCACGAAAATTGGGGGATGGGATAGACGAGTACCAACGGACCCCGTCTGGAATGAAGTTGGAACTGAAATCTTTGATTGTGTACATAGCGTTCGCCCTTCATGGTGTCGCGATAACCAAGAAGGTAATTGCCCTGTCGGCTGCACACATAGAGGAGGCAGCAATAAAAATGGACGAGAGAGTTCCTGAAAGAATGAATTTGTGAATGAATTGGAAGAGCCAGCCAAATCAGTCTCAGAATATTTCTCCTCGGACGTCATGAGATATGCATTGGCAAGCGGGTCGCACGTCAGCACAATCGAAATGTCAATTCGCATTTTGTAACCGCTTGTTTTGCGAGAGTTTCTCAAGCGATCAGACATGAAAAAAGCTTCTGACTGTGGGATAGTAGATAAAAGTTCCAGTAGGGGCTTGAGTTCGCGGCCAAACGTTAGCTGAGTTGGGGTGTAACCAGTGGCTGCGTAAGGTAGGCCATTATACAACGGGGCAGACGCTCATCACACCTATCTGCTCGATGTTTGAGGACTCCTTGCAGTAACGCCCCAGTCGTCTGATTAGTTTCTCTTGTGGATGATGAGGAGTGGGACGCGTTTTCTAATCGCTAACAGGCAACACGTTTCCTTAGGCGGTTGGCATTTGAACGTTTCGCCTTGTTTTGAGCGAAGTGTACTTTCTGCCCCCAGATCGAGCAATCCAACGGTTGGTTATCACAGCAGCAACAGCGCAAGCATCTCGTCGCTTGGCAGACGTTGCTTCAGATGACTTCGTAAAGTAGTCCACCAGATAAAAGATGTGCCAACTCCCCTTCTCGGCCACCGGCTGCGGACCCACAATATCTACGCCTTCGCGTTGTCCAGAGTGCTACGTTATCACGGGTTCTAGCAGGGCTCGAGGACGCGGTGAGTAGTTTCTGATGGCCACACACGTCTCAAAAGGTGAGCCCCATGTTCTCAAGTCGGCATGGATTCCTGCCCACCAATACTGCCGACGGATGGCAGCTTCAGTTTTAATTGACCCGCGTGACCCAATTCGGTGTATACGTCCTTCAGTACCGCTGCCACTTCCAATTTCGGGTGAATGAGTTTGGAGCTAGATTGGTCCGCACGATACAAGACTCAATCGATGAACTTCGAATCCTTTCAATGACCCCATAATACACTTTCATCATATGGCTTCCGCCGCATCTCTATGGCTAACGGCCTGGACAAGCCATCGGTCTGACGCTCGTAAATATTCGTTATACATGAACCATTCAACTGGTCATTAGCCCAGAATGTAACAGCATCCCACGCCAGGGTAGTATTTACCTCACCGAAAACAGCGACTTTTGGCAGTGCATCGGCAGTTGCATGTTGTGACCCACGTCGGTGTTCGCTAACAGTCATCCTCCTGCAACCGTCTCTGTAACCGTGCAACTTGACCTTCCAGGTCACGGAACTTTTGAGACCACCGCGATGACCATTGGTGTGTACGTACTTCGAAAGTTTTACCCGTGACTCCATGCTTTTCTCCGGCAAACCAGTCGAACAGAGGTTAACGGTGAACTCTCAACCTTCGAGGTCTTCGTCGGAATAAAGAACGGTGATTATCTGAGTGATGCCGGAACTCTGCGTGATCGTCCACAACCATTAGTTGGGCGCAAGTGCTTTTCGTTCAGCACGGGATTGGATCAACTTTGCTCGACATCCTGCCCGCAAAGTCACATGTACTACTTCTGCAGTCGAGAGTTGACGATGTTTAGTGACGGAAAAAGCACTATAATGAGTGGCCGGAATGCGAGGGAAATTCGTGTACCACACGCAACACGCTCAAACCACGGAATATCAGAGCGATACAAGCGATGATAAACATGTGAATTGCGGCACGAATCACAAAGCGATTATGCGTACAACAGCTATCGAATCGAAGCTAAATGGCACGTTCATGACGTCAAGGACGTTATTGGAAATTCACTTTATTTTCGGGGTGCAACGATCTGTGGAAGTAAGAAATTGGGATAAAAATACACAGTGCGCATTTCAGCTCGTTCCATAGAGCTTTTTTGCATTTCGGAGCCGAATTTCGGCTATTCTGCGTTCGCTTGTCCAGTGTTTTCTTGTGAAGCCTGAAATATGGCCCTTGATCACTATTGATAATATTGTATACTTCTGAACTCATATGTGAGAAACACGCTGGGTTGTGCAGGATCACTTCAGACAATTACAAGCAACAGAAATCGAATACTCAATCGGTAAAAAACGTGTAACATGCTACTCAAACTTTCGTTGTCAAGAATAAAATGTCTGCAGTTTATGGAACTTTGACGCACGCCACAGAAAAATAGATAGTTCGTTCGCTTCACAGATTAAGTCAAAAAAGTGGAACGTTACATTGTTTTACCTTTTACACGGATGAGTGTGTTGATTTTTTAGATAGTTCAAGGTCACTTTGGGGAGATTGTTCAAATGCATCTTTGAAGTGGCTCGTTATTTAGGGATATAATTGGCGTCTGGAGAGTGTTTAAACATGATGGCTTCGACGAGGAAGAACGGGAAGTTCCAAACCCCGGCAATCGATTGAGCACACCCAAACGCAGGATTCCATCGATTGCTGGAAACCTTCAGAAATTTGTATCGAGGCATTCCGACAAGTTGCAGCTGTAAGGATCTTTTTGAAGAGAAACGAATTCGATCTCGGTTTCACAGTCAGATTTTTGCCTGTTTGCTCCGACCGCGTGAACTGGGGAGGTGATAAAACTGTGTGAAATGTGTTGAATGTTGTGGTGGCCGGCAGCAGTCGAACACCTGGGGAAGCCGTACTGTGCTGACGTGTAACAAAGGAAAAGGAAGACTATACAGCTAAGAGGGGGAGAATTTATATAAGAAGAAAAAGACGATGGAGAAGGGAAGTGGCAAAAATGGAGGTACATGAAACAATATGTGCCCGACTGTCAACGGCTATGTTTGGATAATTCAGTCGTCTGACTGCCTATCAAATACGTTGGCTGACGGTGCAAGGAGAGTCGTTACCGGTAGTGCGTTATATACTGAATAGAATCGGACAACAAAACCGTGCCATCAGCATGAAAGACCGCTATCTGGTATGGAAACCTTGTACCCTCGGACCCTAGAACTCACTTTGCTGTCGAGTGTGGAAAGATTTTTTGGGGTGATTCTGGGAGCAAAGCATTTTGTATGTTAGTGTAAGGCCGCCCTTCAAACGCCTGTAAACTGGACAAACATTTCCAGTTCCGACAGACGGTCCACAGACAACTTGGAGGGTGGAATCGCAACCCTTCTAGTTGTCCGTCTCTGGATAGTGCCTAGAGCAGCAACGTCTCACTTCCAGTGTGACTCACGTGCCTGTATGTTGACTTCCGGCAATGGCTCTACCAGTATATCACAAATATTTAATGAAGTTTTGTTCCAGCAACTCCTCACAGCCCTACTACGCATTGCTAGCCCCCCACTGGCCTCCTCTACCGACAGCGTAATGTTAGTCAGAAAATATACCGTTATTGTTATCATCTGATGTAACAACGGTGCGTAAGTCACGCTCCTGCTGGACCTTGAACAGGACAGTGTTACCGATACGATGGGTTCCAGTGCTGTGAGGACAAACATGCATAATCTTCGAGTTGAACGCGTTGAAGTGTAATCCATTTTCCACTGACCTTAGTAGCAGAACCCCGATGTTATTTTGAAGTCCTCTGCTTCTTCAACGCCGTGCAGAACGTACCAAAGTCAGCACTGTCAACTTTTATCATAGAGGAAAAATTAAGCTTGTGAGGTCATCAACGTGGACTAAGAATGACGGAAGACCCGGCGAAAAGCCTTTTGGCACACCGGTTTCGGTGCTGAATGGCAAGAACTGCTCGCCATTGACTCTGATTGTGAATGTGAAACAGAATGTGCTGTTTGCGCCGTAAACAAATCCAACTATACAAGCCCATACTACTCATTTTTTCCACCGGTTTACTGTGATCGACAGTATTGAACGCCTCGTGAAATCTGGAAACAACGTCAAATTGGAGGCATTCCTCGGCAGTTTTGATCCACGAGTCAGCCACAGTCAGCAGGCTGGACGTACGTGAGTAACCATTTCCGAAGTTGCGCCGCTCTGGCACCAGCAGTGTGCGAGTATTTAGATGATATTTTGAGAAATCGTCTGCTGTGCTCTCGATCACTTTTGACGTGCCTGATAACAGAACGGCTGGTCTGAAGCCACTGACACTCGTTCGATCCTTATCTTTGCAGATAGAAAAGACGGCACTGTGCTTCCAGGTAGTTGGAATAAAATCAAAGAAAGTTGAGTGTTGGAACAAACGAGTGGGTGATTCCTCCAGCTTTTCTGTGCAATATTTCAAAACAAGCAGGGTATCTCATCAAGCCCCGTGGGGTTATGAACATTTTGCAAGAGTAACTTGACGCATACGTTAGCCGGAGGGAAGTTAGGGGATGAATCCGAGGGACGATCAGGATAGGAAGCTATAGCGCATTGTTTTGTACCACCAGAGTTGCATACTGAAAATGTACTATCTCTGCTGCCTCAGAATTAGAGGTGGAGGGTTCTGGAGGTACCATGAGGGAAGATATGGCAACTTTTGACCTGGTCAGGGAAGCCTCGCGTCCGAAGAACCTTTTAGGGCAGTTGGCGATGGATCTTACAGGTGGCATCTGGTGAACCCTGCAGTGAACGCTCAAGGCAGCTGTGGTATAACTACGACAACATCTGTACACTGGGCATGAGGCGCCTTCTTTGATAAGAAAAAACGTATCTCAACTTCGACGCTTGGTGAACGGTTTGATGAAACACGCTGTGCAAGTACAGCGTAGAATGTGAAGTGGGCTAAATTGGTAATTGCGGTGTTTAGGTGAAAAAAGCACACCCTAAATATAAATCTGCCATGCTACATTATGCGGGTGTTAGCCAGTTAGCTTCAGATCAGTGCTGCGGCATCTTTCGAAAGTTGGTTGGTCTGAACTTACGTCGACTCGACAACAAAGGGCGGGTAACTTTTGTTAAAGCAGCTGCCTCGGTTGAGTGTTCGACGATTTCGTTCATTAGAAATTCAGTGGCCACACTTCCTACGTTTATCCATTCTGTTCTGGCTGCCCCTTCTTTTCTCACAATCAGAATCTTCTTGGTAGAGATCGCAAGCGTTCCTTGCAAAACTGACATAACTGTTCGGTTTGTGTGTGTGCAACAAACCACTTCTTTTGCGAACGTTAATCTTAATGGTTTACTTACTCTTGGTGCCTATTGTTTGTGGATACTCGTCCTGGCGTAGCTTTCTCTCCTTCGTTTCCCACTGCTTGGCACTTGTTTATGCGTCGTGGTTTCATTTTGAACCCAAGGGTTCCATCAATGCGAGACCGTTACATTTGGCCGTAGTTCACGTGAACCGTTAATCTCGTACATTTGTATATCCGTGTATCCAATGTGTCAGGTATCTAGGTTTGTTATTATCATCTATTTAATTTATACTGAGTTGATTTCGCTTTCGCACTTTACCAATTAGAAACTCGTCTATGAGACCGTTTTTGTTCTTGGATTTGAATCAGTTGCTCAGCGAGCTCAAAATTTATAGACACCCGTTGCACCACAGACGCAACCATTCTAGATCCAACCTATCGACAGACGTTGCGAGTAAATTAGCCTTAGCTCAGTGAACCAGTGGACGTCCGGGATCAACAGTCGTGACATTACGTATTGGGCAGAAACTGACTGCGACGTAGTGGACTGCAACTAATTGGGCGGGGTATTAGGTTGTGTCTATATTGTGAGGTGCAGTATTTAATACCATATCTAATCGGGATGACCCATGACCTCCTGCTCACCTCGTGGCTGAATGACGTGCTCTGATAGTCTTACTTCCTACACGAGTTCACAGAACTCCGTGATCAAAGTACCAAACTTTAGTCCACTACAGGCCCGCCCGTAGGAAAAGTGAAGTCGCTTAGAACGATGGCGCCATACCTGGGCCTTACGGTTGCGCGTTTAATGGCATTGTGTACTATTTCACCTTATTTCAGGTCTACGGACTAGGTAGGACAAATGACGCCGACAGTAGCCTGTGATAATTGGGACGTACTAACATTTATCCTCAGGGACTTCTGAAGTGAAAACAAAGTCGGGCCTTCGTCTTGGGCTGCACGTAATTCGACATTAGCGTAGTCCGCTGCGACCCCACTTCTGCTGACTAGCCGATCCGTGTGATAAACGGAACAAACAGGACTTTCTACCTCGTGATCGGATATGTCCGGCGCCAGCCACGTCACCACTACACCTGCGACAAAGCGCCTCTTTGAGTCGACCAGCCGTCGCATTTCCTACCGTTTTTATTTGAAGAAGGAAAATTTGTGAGCATACGCCATTAATTGGGCAAGTGTACCTGTCTACCCTTGTCTTGAATGGTGCCTGCCTTCAGATACGTACGGGGTTTTACCTGGGCTGGGCTGACTCTTCCGCTATCCGTAGCATCAGGTTTCTGGCTGTTTCCTTTGCCAAACGTTCTAATACTGCTTGACTGCTAGACCTGGGTTCCTGCTATGCGGCTTCCCCTAGTCTCACTTGTGCGGAGACAGGAAAGACACGGTTGCGATAAACACGTTGTATTGCCGAAAACCAGTTCGACCAAATGAATGAAATGCCTATAAATATATATCATGAAATGATGATGAGTCACTGTTTACTTGTTTAAGCCACTTCGTTTCCAAGTGGCTAAGTAAGGCCAAATCCATAGGCTTTAGTTTCTCGGGTTGGCGTGACACCCCACTCACTTGCACGTATCCGCGTTGAACAGACCATGCTCTGCACTCTCCTACGTTTATGTTTAGTTTGGCTCGAATGAATTTCAGGTGGTCAATATCATGCTTGTGAGCGAGCAACGTGTTCACACCTTTCGACTCATCTACACTGTGCACAACCAAACTACACGTTCGACCATATTGGGAACTTTGGAGGTAGCGATAGGCCGTTCGTACAGTCTCCCCGATCACCAAAGGCGAATCAGATTTCGCTCTTATTCGAGAATTGTTGGGTGTGGTTGGGTTATATACCGTTAAGAGAACCTCCTCGACTTCTCCTCCCTGGCCGAAAGTAGAACGGGTTGCCTGAGGGTGTCCGTCTTGTTGTGAATGGCGAAGCCAGCGTAACGTGGGCTATATTACACGCCCAGCTCAGGTAGATCGCGAAGAGATCCTCATTGCAACTGACCATAATGGCCGAGCAACGCGCTCTCGCTTTCTGCAGCTTTGTGGATGATGATATTACGTCGAGTAAGCTCAAGAAATTCACTAGCCTGTGCATATTTGTGCCTCGTGTTTTGAGTTGGGGAATGGCTGTGTGATTACGCCATTCGAATAACCGCATACGGCTTTCTTGCTTCGTGCTGATAGACATTTTCGAAGCAACAAATTGCCGGAACGAAGACGCAATGCGCCCACCATGCTTTTGCTTAGTGTGCCCTGCTGCAGCCCGCTTAACGAGTGTTACTGGAGGCAGGGGGCTTTGGTTGGTCACAGACAGAGTTAAGTTGCCTAGGGTTGACCTACGGCATGAACGTAGTAGAGAGTGAAGAAGTGAATAAGTTGCTTGCTCTGTCTCCGTTCTGGATGGAGTTATTCTCAGGAACGTTCAGGCGGCAAGGGGGGGTGAGTTTCAGGACCTCAGATAAAAGTACATGTGGGAAGTCGGGTTCACACCTGCAGTGAACCGAGTAATTACGGAAGTTGCAGACTATGGCATTGTTTCGAGAAGCTACTGCCTTTGAACATAGTCCACAAACTTTGGCGGCCGGACAACTGGCACGTATCATGCTAGCTAACTAATCCGCAAGGCTTATGGGGCTGGAGAATAACAAGATGAATTGCAAGACGAACAGAACTTGTCAAACGTGCTGTCCGGCGGGCCCGTATGGTGTCACGAGTTTGTGCTGTGTTGTTGCACTAGGTGATATTTCAGTGACAGCAGTATTGCTCGATAAATTTCTTGTAGCAGGAGTTATCAGAGAGTTTTTGAATCCATCTGCGCTTGCGATAGCATTCTAAGCAGAAGATTTGTGGCAATGAAGTCGTTTCTCTTCTTCCGTCAAAATCCTTCCAGTTAAATTTGGCTTCCGCGCCACTTCACACTCACAACGGAACAGTGGATCAGTAGATGAATGTCCCAAATAAAAATCGGGGTCTTTCGAGTATTCCCCGTTCTTACGCCTAGACTTTAGTTATTTTCGGCGACGGGTTGAAATGGTAAGAAGTGTACGCTGTACAAACTAAGTTAACAAATGTAGATCACAACCAGCCATGAAAACTGGTATAAAGTTGACGGAGACAACATAGGCAGAGAGAACATTCCAAGTCCCACAAGCACGCAATGAGGTGAATCTGTCTGCATTCGAACCTTCCGCGTCTTATATTGACCTTACGGGGTGGCCTCTTTAGTAGGGTTGTAGTATCCACAGTTCACGGTGATATTTTCAATTTTAGTTCCATAGGCCCTATATATGCCTCTTTGTTGACTTAATCCGTGCTGCTGTTTGAAAGCATCGTCGACAAAACTTATGAATTTGACTAGCACCAAGAATAACACAATTTTGCGACGAAGCCAACCTTGTGTTGAACGACATACTGCTAATCTTGTCATCTCTGTGGAGACCGGCCAAATTGCAAGACCTCTCTAGTTAACGCAATGAACGTAGAGGTCGACAGGCTGCATTCTACGATATTAGGTGTATACCGTTTAATTTTCCTTTCAATATGTTGCTTCACAGCCAAGACCTCTCCAGACGGGCCATTTCATCCGAGTGGGACACCCCGGAAGCCATTTGTTATAGGCGTGTTTCTAATCGTAATAAGGCTGCCAAACCCTTAACTCAGAGGGAAAAGTTACTGATTCCTGGAATCCTGAGCTTAATTGATGTGATTACTAACGAGCTCTTGAAAGTGAGCGACATGCGATAAACGGCTGTTTTCGGTTCCAGATACATTTTCTTCACAACGGTTGTGCAAAACAGATATATCACGTTACGTGACTTCACTATATGATTTATTAGAAATAGCGGTACCAGTATTATTGCCGGTTCTCGGGTTGTCTCATGGTTCATGTTATCAAGGAGCCCGTTGGAACCGTGATGTAGAGCAGTATCATCGGGTGTACTCCGAAGATCAGTTGGTTCGTAGAGAGAATGATATTGCCCGACTGCATTGTTCACGGACGTTCTTCAGTAAATCTTGTCAAATTGCATGTTTTCTGTGAATTGTCGGAAGTCTGGTAAGGATCAACTGGAGAACTGAAGAGGATTGTTCCGGGCAATAATGTTCATCACGGCTTTATGGTGAATATATTCGATGTAATCTCAGAGAAGGTAGTTAGGATGTCGACACTGAAGCCCCTGACAGCTGTTCCGTCTTCCAACTTGATGTGTACCCTCCCTCGTGAGTTGAGAACTTTACTGAGTACTGTTGTATTATTGACAGGCTTTAAGGTGTCTTAGCATTACCTACGCAACCCCTCCACGCGATTCTTAAACTTCGTTGTTAATGGTGTAAGACCCGCCCTCAACTCACTTTTATCCACCAGAACTAACCCCTTTGTTGCGGCGCCCAGAGGGGCACAACAGGCGATGGGCAAGGAGTTGAAGCAGCTGGGACGAGCTTCCTGTAAAATCCAGAAGAGCAATTACCGAAGTTGCTAACATGGTCAGCAACAAACAAGTAGGGTCGCTACGGGGACTCCTCCCTATTTGACAACATGATTTACAGCTTTACAAATGTGGCAGCATTCCAGTCAGCCGGACACATTAACACGAACATGAATGTTTTGAATTTCTTCTGCATAGAGGTCGAGCTACACTCCGTGAGTGGAGAAGAAAGACGACTGGAATTGATTATAGGTGAATAGTTTAGAAGATTACCAACCACTGACGAGCAATAGAACTGGAAACTGGCGAGTTGTAGCTGATCCAGTAAGGTCGTAGCTTTCACTGCGCCCACTGTAAGTGGTTCTCACAATGTTTTAACTTTGCATGCCTCCCTCACAATATTCAACCTTAAATCTTACGTAGTCGATTAATGGTTGACACACCGTACCAAGTTTCCGCACCCATTATGTCCAAAAATTAGTTCTCTCCAAAAAAGATGTACGTTGGCAGAGGCCAGCGCAGGTGAGGTAAACTAAAAGTAACTAGATAAGTAACCTCAGCGAAGACTTGTTGCGAAAGACACCCTTATAGCCAGCGAGTCGCGGTGGCTTCCATACCTCTCGGATAGATCTATTCTGGGGGCTTGGCACCATCGACACTGGTGGGGTCACAGCTGCAGCTTGGCATACGCAAACGTCGGGTAAATTGTTGGTTGGAGAGGATGCTGTTGATCGCGGATCGGTTCTCAGATCGGGTACCCCAGTAGCCGCTCAACTCAGTCTGCCGACAGAGATACCCTAGCGTTTGCCGTCGCCCTTCAACAGGAAAACTGGGCTCGGACAACTATTATACACCATAAAATACAATGGGTATCTTCGAAATCTATGTATCGTCTGATGAGTTTTTCGAATGTGACCGGGAAAAAAGTTACACGTCAGCTGCATGTAACGTACATACCCGTCCCCACTAGCATAACCCCCTCGATAACAGTTCGCTGGAAACGGTTCGTTTTATCCACATCACTTACTAGCACCCTCAAAATGCACAACTGGTTCATAATAATAAATCCAGTAGAACGGCCTTATCACAGTTATGCTTAGAACAGGCACATGGAAAATAAACAGGTTCATATTTCACGCGCATAGTTTCTCCACATGTATGTGCTCACTTGCAATTATCCGTTCATTCCGGCAATTATCGGGTATATAAATCTTTTAAGCCCTCAGACAATGAATTAGTTCAGCCAGTATTAACGGATTGCTGACTGTTATGCATAATTCTCTACTCAAAACCGTCACAAACACCTCTCCCGTATGCCTTGCGCGGTCGCATTTAAACCCCGATTCATCCCTCTTGTTGTTTTATCCACCGTAAACGCTCCTTGTTAACCACCTAACAACCTTTGTGTGTTACGAAATATGGATTTCAGTCAAAAATATCGGCCTTATAGAGCAGACTGACGTCAACCTCCTTACGAAGTTTTGATCACCATGAGATAATCATTCTGGAACTAAATTCAAATTCAAATTTCAAATCCAGGACTTGATAAAGACTTGCGCCTGTTGACGTCTTAATGCTTGACTTGTGTGATCCGGAGATTGACCAGACTGCGTTTTCTGTTGATGTGATCAGTGGTGGTCTGAAGGTAGGAACAGAAGAAAGGGAGTATCAAAACCTGGCTACCCTAAACAGCAGAAACAAATCATATTTCGTTCAGTACAAAGTAGGAAAAAGGTTGTTCCAGCATTTGTCTAGCTCTCTTTTGAATATATCTGCGCTAGCGGCCTCAGCGATCTTCGCCGGCAACTTGTTCCACCAGTTGACTACCCGGTTAGTGAAAAAGTTATATCGAACAGCCAATCGTGATCTCATTTTCTTGGCTGTGACTCTATGGCTCCTTAAGTCTCTATCTTGACGCATTTGGAACAAACCTGCCATGAGGTTTGTTCCAATGTGGTGGGTAATTTTGTACATTTTCATTAGGTTTCCTCTTACCAGCCTGCGTTCTAGCGAAAATAAGTTCAACGAAGTTAGTCGGTCTTGACAGCTGGGACCCCTCATAACCCATACCATGCGTGTGGCAAGCCTTCGTACTTTTTCGAGGACGGTTATGTCCTTTTTGAGATGTGCTGCCCAAGCTTGGACACAATATTCCAAGTGGGTCTAACTATAGTCGAGTACATTTGAATGAACACTGTTTGACAAGGGTAAGCGATCGTTGATTTCAATCGATATAACGCCCGCCGCGTTTTTGTTGCGGATGCGGTGCTCCGGGCAGATGGAGTAAGAGTATTAGTGACGTGGATACCCACGTCTCTTGTTTGCTACCTAGTTTTAAGTTCTACCGTCTGTTCATATGCATCCCTTAAATACCTGGGCGTTGACTGTAGAGCTTTGGTGAGGATATGACTTTTGAGAGCGTTCAGTGGTAGATCCCACTTCGATGTCCATTCGCAAATCTTTAGAATGTCCCCTTGGAGAGCGGTCGAGTTCAGCGAACTCCCGACCAGATTTATATCGTCTTCATACAGGTAACATGGGCAGACTAAGTAGTTCGTCAGGTCGTTTATGTATATCAGGAAAAACAGAGGGGCGAGGATTGATCCCTGAGAAACTCCACTTAATGGAAAACCTTTGTCCTACAGTACCCCTCTTACTCTCACTCTACACGACCTTCCATCTAAAAACGCCTGTACCCATCCGCAGATTCTGGCAGAGATTCCGGCTTCTCGGAGTTTTCAGCATAAAGGCCTGTGGTTAACAGAATCGAAGGACTTCTGAAAGTCCAGACAGCACACCTCGACCACTTCTCCTCTATCCGTAACAGTGTTTAAAAAGTTGGTAAATTGGTAAGACAAGATGTCCCCCTTAAAAAACCATGTTGAGGAGCTCTGAAGAATTTCTGTTCACATAGAAACTTACAAATTTCCTCTCGTAATATTCGTTCGAAACTTTTGCTGACAATAATAGTCGGTCTCAATGGTCGGTAATTTCCAACTTCTGATCGGTTGCCATCTTTGAAGATGGGAGTTACAATGGCTTCTTCGCCGTCTCTCACCGCTATCCCTGTTTCTAATGGGCAAATGGTGACGCTAACAATTCAGTCAGAGGTTTTAGGACTGCCGGATGGATGTGGTCAGGTCCTGCGGATTTTGTGCTGTTCAGCTTAACTATCGTTTTCTCGATTTCGTGGGGAGTAATGACCTGATCCAGCATGGGCACGCTCACTGCATTAGGCCGGGGCTCCGGTGCCTCGTTTTCTGAGCGATTAGCGCTTTGAAACTGTGCCATAAACGCGTCCGCTATGCCCTTGTCAGTCGATATGGTCTCCGCGTTATAGGAGAGTGTGTTTTCAAGTTAGTATCTTAAAGAGGACCTGGAGTGAGCACAACCATAAAACCTCTCGGGGTTCTGTTTAATATCTGGCGCTACGTTGTGCTCATAGATAAGACCAGAATTTTTGCTACCTTCATTGCATTATTTCTCAATAATAATAATAATATTGATAATAATGATATATCGCTCGACGTATTTGTGAGGAACACGCTCAAGAGAGCGCAGTCAACGTACAGATTTAGAAGCATATACACATTTGAACACCAAATTTGAAAGTTTACAATGAGTCGGCTATCTGAATAGAACAATAAAACAGGCATTTTATGAAGAGGAAATTTAAGTTTAGGCAGATATATTTGAGCTACATAGTTTCGAGACGATAGCACATGGGATCTGCACAATTCGGTAAAATAATCAATTTGTTACATCAATTGGGACTTCACAAGGCCTAATGTTGGAGGTCGTGCCAAAAATGCGATGGCTGGAGAATGGAGGGGATGTATTGGCAAAGGATTCGATAATTATTCCACGTAGATAGTCCCGGGAAAATGTGCAGAAATTTTTCATGATGGGAGCGAGGCACGGACGCATATACTTTCGCGGGGAACGCAATGACCTATCGACTGGACGTCATTCTTCGCTAAAATCCCAAAGAATTTTGAGGAGCTCGCGGTATGCCCAAGCAATGCGGAATTTCACGTGTCCGGGCGGGCTGGGATGTTTTCTTGCACGGGATATATCAGCGGACCCAAGGATGAGGAGCGGAATAACATGATAACCGAGAACGTAAAACTGATTATATCAGATATGACAAAGAATGGAACATATGTTATTCTGGCTTAACCTTCTATGTGACGTTAATAGTATTGTGTTGATCGATGAAATATATACTACACGCGAACAGCTGCTATTGAATAACGCGAAATGAGGTCGATTATAAGCTATTCCTGGTATACGACTATTGCCGAATTTAGATGTCAATTATCTTCGTACAGACGGTATATAGAGTGAGAAGAATGTTTGACGATACCGAGAGGTTGCCGGGTGGTCTATCAGGGGGAAAAAAGGAAGAGTTGCGACTCGGGGTTATTATGCGATCACGATACGGACAGGTTGAGTTTTTTCGAAAGAGTTTAGCATGTTCAGCTTTTGTATGGTAGTTTATAACTCAGGCACACAAGCCATCAACAAGTATGAGGTAAGAGTGTGCCAGGATGTTTGGGTTGTTACTAACGGGCATGTATATTGACACCTACACGTGTTGACTATGGACATGTTTACTTGTTCGCTGGCAAGTCTAAAGGCAAACCATCTATCCTGAAAGCGGTAGTTTTGATCGGTTCGAGGGGTGCGTGACTTAAAATCACGCAAAACAGTGGGTTTTTCGTCAGATGTCATTAGGTCCGTTTTCGAAGATAACTTCCTCAGACAAGTAGAGCTTGAAAATGGACATGACGTTCGTCATTGTTAGGAAAGTTTCAAAGTTTCGTTCGAATTGGTGTATATTCTAGCTGGACCTGATTGCCTACGGGAGTTTGATCCAAATGTAGGAGTATTTTACCAGGGAAAAATTTGAACGCAGTATTTTCCGGGATTTAAGAGCTGTCGGGGTGAAGTCCTTGTTTCTGAGGTTATACCTCGACCTGTGTTTCAAGCTAGTCGTGAAGCTGATGGTAAATCTATTGCCATAGACCAAATTATGCATGAGTGCAAGGTTAAGCTTGAGTCGCCGTAACTAGAGAGGATCGAGTGCAAGCGTCCGGCAGCGTTCTGTGTAGCTCAGAGAAGATGGATAACCCAATAGGCTTTTCGGGAATGCACGTTGGAGGCTTTCCAGAGTTAGCCTATCAGACTTGCGCAGGCGGCCATATGTGAACGTGCAGTGCTCAAACTGGGGTCGTACGCATAGTTTATAAGGGTGCAACTGTGCAGCAGGTAGGAAGAATGAGCGTTTATTGTAACCTATCGTCTGTCTGGTTCTAGCTACTAGGAACCATATAGGTTCTGCGAAGTCGAATGAGTTTGAGTGGCGCAAACCCAGGTCACGTGCTGAGTTGGCGGTTGATATGCTGCGACCGTCCAGCTTTATAAATCCATCTGGTACGTGACAACCGTGCACAACGATAGTGGATTTATTGGCTGAAAATTTCATCAACTATGTTTGACACCAAGTCTCTAATAACATGAGGTCCTTCTATATGTTTTCTAAACATGGATTTAGATTGCCAGGAGGGAAGCTGTAAACAAGTTTGATATCGTCAGCGAATTGGAATAGTTTGCCATGCCTGGTCACTTGACATATATCGTTTTACATATATGAGAAAGAGTAATGGTCCCAGAGCACTTCCTTGTATCACCCCACTAGTGACTGGTCTGAGCGTTGAGCTGCTGTTTTTCATTTTCGCTGTTTGTGTGCAGCCTGCAAGGTATGAAGAAAACCATCTAAGCAATGGCTCACGTATACCAACGGATGCTATTTTGAGCAGAAGACGCTTATGAGTCACACGATCGAAAGCCTCCGCCGTGTCTAACAGTATAATGATAATCACCTCACCGGCGTCAGTAGATTCTGTCTCATGGTCAAGACATTCTAGCTGTCATGTTATGCAAGAACGCTTGTTGAGAAACCCATGCTAGGAGTGGTTTATAAGGTTTCCTGATGACAGAAGTTCGACCATGCGGCATTTCACTACCATTTCCAACGCCCTAGAAAAAATCAAAGTATGGTTAATGGGACGATAATTGCTGACTTCATGTCGCGAGCCACTTTTATAGCGAGGCTTAATTGTAGAGATTTTCCACTGAAGAGGGAAGGAACCTGATATTAGAGAAAATATATAAATATTAAGCAGAATTAGAGGGATGTCTTTCCCTCCGTATTTTAGAGCAACAGGGTGAATGCCATTAGGATCAGGTAAGAGGGAAGGTTTGATACTAGCTAACTGATAGCGTATGATCCATGCATCAACAGGGATATGGCTCAGGAGTGTACTTACAGGAGGAGGTGGAGGCAGTATGAGATCGTCGATTTTAAAGGAAGCAGCAAAATATGAATTAAAAACCTCAAAGATTGCCAGAGGATCATCTACAGTGGTTTTGTCCTGCAGTGTCACTACTGAGATGGCAGGGTCTCTCCCATTATTATTGTGACTCATCAACTGTATAAACTGCGAGCTTCTATCTGTGCTGTTAAGCGCACGTTCCTCATTTATGTGGAACACTTTGGTTCCATATTCAATTGCATTGAACATTTTATGCATATGAATGATGAGAGAGTAGTCGCATGTTTTCCGGTACCGTGATCTAAGACGTTTGAGCTTGCCTTACACCTTTGGAGTAAGACTTATGCCGTTACCGTACACATTACGGTGTTTTGACTTTTGCGTGGCCAAGATGTTCATGCAAGACCTGAAGTGTTCATTAAATGCCTCGGTTGCACTACTAGGTTTGGAGGTAAGAAAAAATGCGTTCCATTCCAGAGATCATAGCAGTGTGGTGAACACGTTTCAGGCGATGAGTTTAGTTTGACGGTAGTGTATGACGGTCGACTGTTCAACAGCTTTTAGGTCGAACATTAAGTTCACTATTTTATGATCACTTCCTGGAAATTGTTCCAAGACGGATAAAGTGGCAGAAGAGATGCCCGTGATAAAAATGAGGCCTAGTGTGGTCCTGTCTCCGCAAAGTATTTTGTACTGTGAAGGTAAGGTTGATACATAGTTCATTCCGTTAATGAGGTTCGTCATGTCGTCCTGAGTGGCGTTAGGTGGTCTGTAGACACATCCTGAGAGTAATTCACAGGGTCCAGTCGACACTAACAGCCACAAGGAATCATCTATCATACCAGGGCACGGCTCATCGAGTATGGTTGCAGAATATTGTACCCCTAGGTAGATTAATCATCCTCCAACTCGTCCTACACCACGATTTCTGCGGAACGTGTGATAATTTATAACGCTCAGCTGTTTGTCTGGAGTCTCAGTGGTGCACCAAGCTTCAGTGACTAGAATAATATAAGCATCATATAAAAACATGAAGGATCTAAATATATGCATCCTATCAATTAGCAAACGTGCATGGAATAGCAGCAAACTCAGTGCATTTTTCTTGTTCGGCACCATTTTTATACTTTTAAAATTGTCCAAAACAGAAACATCTTTGTGATTCAAGGACTCTAGTGACAACGCATGGTCTGATGTCCTTGTAATGAGCTCATTAGAAAATGGTTGGGTGTCACCTGCGTTTGAGTCCATGATAGGAAGTGTTGGAATAGTGCAGGTAAGGTTTGGTTGGGTAGTGGAACAATGGGGGACGGAGCTAGCAGGAGAGGTTTGAAAGGCATGTGTCCCACTAAAAGAAGGGTAAGGCTGAGGTGAATTGGTCATGCCCGCCTGCTCGTTGTCAATGAATACATCACGGGTTGCGTTTAAGTGAGCATTCTAAGTGTAGGATCTATTCGTATTGAATAAGGTGTTGAACATAAGATGAACAACTTCAGAAGGGCTCCGTTTTAGTATTGCGTGAATAGATGCGTCACGCGAGATACTGCTATAACTAGGCAGAGGCGTATAATCGGGGGATGGTAAGAGATGCGTCTTTTTGGTTGCTTTGTACGGGTTTGCGTTTTCATGCTTGTTTATTCCCTTATGATGCACAGGAGGAAACCTCTGGCGACCTTATAGTAGTGATTTGGAGAGGGCTTGTTATCACGGGCATCCCGTTGGTGGTCGATTTGCGGTTTTCTACTGTATTAGTTCAAAATTGAGACATCAACGTGTTTTTATTATTAGACTGGCGGTATCCTGTCTTATTTGAACCAGTTTCCGCGCAGACAGGTTGCGGACTAGACACTCCATTGATTTCTATAGTGACGGAGTCATTCATGTGCCCACTTTTGCCAGTTGGTTTCTCGATCGAGGTGCCCCCAACGCTCGGCACGCTGCTGGAACTGTCAAGATCTATTGTTAGATCAATTAGGTCGGCGAATTTGTTCTCTTTGATGGAGTTAGGATTGTCGGTAGGGTCTCCGGTGCATTCGGAAGTGGTGCAACAAAGCGATACTGCACGATCTTTGGAACACAGTTTGTCATCTTTGGATATCGTTGTACCCCGTTTCAATGCATCCTGGATCACACGGTTAGAGACAGAGACGGAGGTTCTGCCCAGTAAGTACAGACTCATTCGTAGTGCTACCAATTCGCTCGATCAAAGAACGAGGAGCAGCAAGTGAAATTTATTCGAATAACGGCTCAAATTTTGTGGGTGACGAAAACAACTTCAAAGTTGCAGCGGAACGCTAGACTAGATAGATGTGGATGATGGGCTGTAAAGGAGGGGTATCGCGTGAATTTTTGAATCATCACATGCTGGTTACGGATGCGGAGTCGAAGAGTAGCTGAAAAGGTCTATTTGACGGACTCTGATCGCAGTTTGCGTGGAGTAGATGCCTGAATATGAGACCCTGTTGGTGTTGTTGGCTAACGCGGAACGAATCCCCAATAATCACCCGATCGCACCTTTGAAGTATGATGACAGTAATTTTGCCTCTTTGCCGCCTAATGACTTGACGCTTAAGGATAATGCCGGACTAGAATTTGGGTAAACCCTGACCAAAAAAGTGCTGCGAGACTGTGGCAGGCCAGTTACTCAACATCGGCAGTCCGGGGAAGGTGTAAGTTAAAATATTTTCACAATCTTCTAGCTCGACAAAAGTGGCAGAATCAGAGACGCGACATTCAGGCGGGCAGTGACAATAAAATAATAATGTATATTTCACAAGGTATATGTGAGAAGCACACCAGGTTATGCGAAATATTCGCAGATAATCACGAACAATGGAAAACAGCGATTACTCAAACAGTAAAATAGACGTGAAACCTGCTATCAAACGGGGCCTATTTAGAAAGAAAACGCCTGTAGTTTACGAAACTTTGACGCACACAGCATGAAAACAAGCAGTTTACTTGTTGTACATATTCTGCCAAAAATTGTGACGTTACACTAATTTATCTTCCACAAGGTTGTGTGTGGGACGATGTGTTGGCGAAAGACTAGTTTCCTCAAGAACAGTTTAACTTTCGAGATATCCTCAACAATCAATTTGTAACTTTGAATTCCATTTTTTTGAGCTACAATGGGCCAAAACTTAATTCTAACGCACGTTTCCACTCCATCTCTGATCGGTTCATTTATCTTTTAATGTGCTAATTGAAGTAGGGTCATCCAGAGCTGTTCAAAAGCTATATATACGCAGACGCAGGTCTGTCAGATTACCGTTGGTTTGAGAGCAAATACATTCTCTGCTAATGGTGTCGGTCTTCTGTGTTCTTCTGGGGTTTTTTGGTTCCGTGAAGCTCTGTGCTATGCGTCCGTGATCGTGTATTCGTGCACCAGTCATTCCTTATTAGCGGTCATGGTAACTCCAGAGAACACATCAACTGAACTGTTCTTCGAAATGTTCAGCCCACCTGTCAGATCGGCGCGACTGGCTGGTGAAAAGTGAACCAACTTTTTCACATATGGTCTCACTTACACCGACTTGACGGCTAGTACAACAACGGATCAGGGAAAAAATCTTTGTTATTTCCAGATAAGAAGGCTTTTTCCATCTCTTTCGATTGTTGGATCAGGTAGTGCTCACGGTCTTTGTGGAAGCTTTTAGTCAGGTTACGTTTAAGTTCTCGACGGTCGTCATCGCGTTTAGAACAAGGTGGGATACATCGACGCTTGTTCATAAGATTTATCGACGTGACGGAAATCCAATTCCGTCGAAACTGAACAGCTTCTTTGGAACATGCCTGTTCACAGCACGCTTTCATAGCTCCGGCGATTTTTCCCAGTGTTCGTTAGGTTTGTTCGTCTGACTCAAACTGAACAACTTCTTGACCAACGCCTTTTGGTAAGTGTTCTCTACACCCTCATCGCTCGAATGCCAGTTAAACACCTTGCATTTACGAGCGTAAGTTCTCTGGGCAAACCACAGAACAAAACGGACACGCAAAACGGCATGGTCCGAGTCCAGGTGATTGTTCCAAAAGGCACGACAGTCCTTAACAAAGTGGCGCCACCTGTACTTAAATGTTATGTGATCCAACTGTGTCCACCGCCGAGAAGCACACGAAGGTGTCCAGGTAACACAGTGCTTCTTCATGTGTTGGAATGCAGTGCTCGAAATATACAGACCGTGGGATGCGCACAGTTGTAGTAGTCTTTCGTCATTGTTAGTGCGTTGTGCCCGGACACCAAACATACCTCCTAGCATCTTTTCATCTGGAGAAAGACGACGGGACTCGATTGGTCAGCCATTGCATTTCAGCCGGCCCTTCGTCGGAATCAGAAGTGGTACTGTAGCTCAAGTTATTCAAAAGTAATGAGGCTCCTGGACCGGACCTCCTCTCTTCTTCTCTTTTCAAGGATGGTGGAGTGAGGTTGCTATCAGAACTAACGAAACTTCTCCAGACGATCTGGAAGACTGAAGAGGTACCTCGCGATTGGGGCCCGTCAACAGTCATTCCTGTTTTCGAAAAGGGGTCCCGAAGTTCATTTGACAACCACAGAGGCATCAGTTTAGTGTCTGTTGCGTCCAAGTTACTCACTGGCCTCATTGTACGTCGGCTCACCAAATCCAGAGGAAAGCAGATACGCGAATAACAAGCAGGATTCACAGCCGATCGGGGGTGTGTTGATCACACTTTTTCCTCACGACGGGTCTTGAAACATTGGCATTCATACAGGCAGCCGACGGTTGTGGTCTTTTTGGACCTGAGAGCTGCCTTCGATTCAGTTGCTCGTAACGTTTTCTGGAGCTGTCTCCTCCGCAAGGTAGTAACAGAGAAATACGTGAATCTATAGAGGTCACTGTATGCTCACTCCGCAAGCAGGGTGAGAGTTTATGGACAACTGTCTCGAGCGTTCATCACTTCGAGTGGTGTTCGTCAGGGTGTTCGATTTCACCCTTCCCGTTCAATTTTGTTATGGACTAAATTCTGGAGGGTGCACTTCGTGAATCCGGTGGGGTTGGTGTTGAGCTACTTCCTGGCGCTAGGTTGACCGATCTGGAGTACAAGGATGTCACTATCTTATTTGGCCCCTCTGCCGAAGACATGCAGACCATGCTGAACAAGGTGAGTGACCGGGTTGGTTTGTATGGAATGCGCTTTGCACCTTCAAAGTGCAAAGTGCTGCTTCAAGACTTGGCATTTCCACCCGTACTTTCTTTATTGCAGATTATCCGCTTGAGATTGTGGACAGTTTCACAAACTTGGGTAGCACTATCTCGTCAGCCTGTAATATTGCTGATGAGATATCAGCAAGGATAACAAAGGCACGAGTTGCCTCTGACAGACTGCGTCATCTGCGGCGTCGAAAAGACGTTCGGTTGTCGCTGAAAGGAAGGATATATAACGCCTGTGTGCGTTCCATTTGGCTGCATGGTTCGGAAACACGGCCAGTTCACAAAGAAGATATCAACAGGCTTGCTGTGTTTGACCATCGTTGTCTTCGCCACTTGGCCCACAATGAGTGGACTGATCGTGTGAGCAATGTGGCAGTTCGCCGGCGCGTATTCAGGAACGTTCGTGGTGCGCGATCATTTGGTCAACTAATCACGTTGCACAGCTTGCGATGGTTGGGTCACGTGCTCCGTATGCCAGCTTAGCGTTTACCGTACCGGGCATTATATAACAAGGCCACCAACAGTTGGGTAAAACCGCGTGGTGTTCAAGCACCAACATGGTCACGAAATATGGAGATCTTGACTGCTTCATTGAGCAAAGTAGGCATGTATCGCCTGCCTGGCTGGGGTCCTCGTGATCACTCAAACCGCTGGTCAGAGACGTTATCCGAGATGGCGGTGTGTCGCAGTCAATGGCGTACCTGTATCCATACCATTTCTAGTTCTTTCGCTTCGTATAATGTTTCCCTCTAGGATATTCCACGTCACTGTTGAGGTGATCGGCGGCCCGAGCCACAACACCTTTGGTCAGGATTATGGCTGTTATGACAAAGATGATGATGATGAGAGAACATGTCCAGATCCATCTTTAGAGTGTTTCGTCACTACGTGATATGACCATCATCGGGGAAGTGTTAAATAAGTCGCTTTTGGCGCTAGAGAACAGAAAGTTCCAAAATGCGGCAAAAGATTTGAAAGTGCTCTGACATAGGATTAAGTCGATTGCTAGAAACTGTCGAAAATTTGACAATCTTGTGGACTGTTCGGTAATGCCGAGGTTTTGTGCGTCCACTCGTCGCCGTAGATTCATCCGCACAACGGATCTCTACGAAATTAAACAAAAGAACGCAGTCTCGCATGACAAACAAGAAAGTGTGGGGGTGATCATTGTTCATATAACATAAAACCTGTATATTATCGTATTTTCGACAGGAACTGTACGCGAGACCTGGGCTTTCGCTAATAAAACATACGACGCTGTCAAGTGGTTGTTACGGCATTTGGCGATTCGCTGGTAATGTTCACAGGCAGGCGGAGCATTTAGTTGACGATTCGCAAGACCCCATGAAGTACGCGTGTTCTGAGATTACTTCATTCTATTGAATTTGCCAATAAGCGCTAGTTTCATATTTCCCAGCAGTCCGAGTAGTACGTGCACAGATATAAACACATACGAGCAAACCGATATTGAATTTACAACGATTTTGTCGGCTTGCAGTAGATCAACTGCTACAGAGAAGTGTGAGTGAATGGTAAGTATACAACAAACTGTACTGTGCGAGTTGTTTTCAAGGGGAGAATGACAGAGGGGATGAATATGTACGTTGTATGCAGCTGACGACTAAACTTTTCCTGCACTACACTCGGAAAAACATCAGAGGATACACAGAGTTTGAAGGTAGACGTATTTGATAGCGTTAGATAGCTTTTCAAGCTCTTTTTAAACCGCCGAATTTTCTCACTGGCTTTGACTTCATTCGGAAGCTCATTTCAGATAGAAGAATATTTTACAGAACAGAAGTTTGCGCATATTTCTTCCGAGCTAGCAGGGTTGACAAAGTGAGGCCCTAATTTCTTAGACCATATGGGGGGTTGCGTTGTAAGTGAACGGTAAACGCTGTGGTGATGACTTCCAAACGTATGAGTTCATACAGAAGCGTAATTTACAACTTTAGTCTGTGCAACTAAAATGTATCAATTCCAGGCCGTTGACAGCGTTGCCTATAGGCAATAAATGATCATTGAATGTTCTTTGAAGCAAGCCTATCAGACTTGTGAAGATATCTGTGACCGACTGCGCAAGGGCCTGGCGCACACAGCAGTTTGAGTGAACGTCTCTTTGATGCAGCCTATTGTGTTTTTAGTTTTTGCAACCTGAAAACAGTTGTCAGGGCAAATTAATGTGTTCTATTACCGTATTTGTCGACTTCTGGTCGAAATTAAGGTGCCAATATTCAATAAACCACAATTGTACATAGAATGTCTGAGAATATTTGATGTGTGCTGCATCTTTATTCTTCACAGTACGCGAATATTTGGTGAGTGATATATCTCCTGGTGGGAGGATCTATTTGATAACTCCTCCTGGATGTTTCTAATTGTTGATGGGTTTACTTAGCCTCTGTGTATGTAACTCACTCCACATTTTTCAACGTAACATTACGCAAACGTCCGTACTTACTGATTTATTCGTTTGGTGGACCTTGTGGAACCCACTTATCTTTTTCGATGTGTTTCATCAGAGGTATACCTTTGCTCTTCTGTTTGCACTATTGTTGTGATTTGTGGACGGTGTGCTCTCAATATGTGGCACACTTCTACTGCTGACATTGACCAATGCAGCTGATGTACGTAGTCGACTGTTTCACATATTTCATTGCACACAATATAGAACCGTAGAACCTTCGATCGATGACTCGTTATGAAATTGGATATCGTTATTTTTCTACGTGCTGCTTGAACAAATTTCACTCTGATCACTTCATCCTTGGTCATCTAATAAGTGCCAATGCAACCCATACTTCATCAATTCTATAAAAGTTCGGGTGAAGGTGTGCAAGTCTGATAGTCTAACATACTATTGCTCATCGTCAGTTGCATACATACGGTTACAAAGTCAAATATTAGTAATAATAATGGTAGTGGGAACAATAATAATACTGGTATATTTATCAACGCGAATGGAATTCACTCTTTGGAAAACGTTGCGTAAAAATGCCATCCCTTGCTTGATTTCGGATAGCATCAGGTATATGTAATTGGCGCAACATAATATCGCTGCCAAACATGATGCAGGCCGTCTTCATCCGCGCAGCCATTCCATCTATAACGCACATGTTTCTCTGAAAATTTCAGACTACATGAGAAAGCATAAACCTCGGTAAGAGAGTACCCGTACATTACGGGTCATTCATGTCCCATACCAGCGGTAGCTATAAAATTAAGAGGTAGCAAGAACTGTTTGGCAGAATATTCGCGCCCGTTTTTCTCGTGTATGACACATACTTTCACCAAACATGAAAACATACAAAGGCTTGAAAGTGTTCATCTGTTGTTCTTCTTTTTGACAAATTGCAAGACATCCCCCAAATAAATCTCTAAGAACGCTTTTGTAGGTTCCTCTGATGCACCATAACGCAAGCTATGCAACAAGCGCACTCCATATTTTAGGCTTCAGGTTGCGCCATGCCCCCAGTGTCAACGACTGTGATTAATTTGCCGTAGACGTTGGTCAGGTACCGCTTGATATTGATTGTTGATGTCTGGTGATCGATTAGGCCCCTACAGTTGGTCGATTCGATCACGGTAAACCTCTGATTCACGAGATGAGACGTGCACCAAGCGACTGAGAAGACGGCTATGCGTTAACCCTAAACAGCTTAGAACTAAACAGGATTTTATTTAGACGATATAAAACAGTGAGTTGCGGCAAGCATCAAGAGAAGTGAACTATCAAAACGCATGGGAAAAAACCACCAGAAACCTCGCAAATCTCTACGTGGACTTCTAGACATCTTATGCTGTATACACTGACGGAAATCTGGGTAGCTGGCGAGGGATCGTTACCTCTATGTATCTCATTTTTAAAATGGCTCCGACTTTCTGCCTATACCATAAAAGTAACGAACGCGAACAGCTTACATTTGCCATGTACCCCTGAAACTCCGAGGTGTTATGAAACCCGCGAATATCAAAAATCGCTTTAAAAGCTCCAGTACAACCAAAATCCTAATATTATGAATGGTCGAATTTTATTCCCGCTTATTATTTTTATATTGATATATGTGCACGTTATTTGTGAATCCATATACCATCATTCAAAAATTATGTAACACAGACAACCAGAAGAGAAAATGTCATAAGCATTTTGGAACACATCACGGGATACGGTAGGTATTGAGCATCGCCTGATAAAGAAAACAGATATCAGGCAACGGCACATAGTTTTGTTATTTGCGTTTCTGTATCAGGTACTAAGGAGGGGAGCCAGGATGTGGTAAAATTTTGTTCACGATAGCCCGAGAACTCACGATTTGTGACTAAGAGCAATGGAGAGGCAACGTATGAGACGTAACTCTTGAATCGGCGCTGGACCACATCACTCGGAGGAAACCAAAAAACAGGCACAGTGATTGGACACGAGCCTTTTGGTTTTATACTTCCGAACAGAACGAACGTTCAGGCTTCAGTTTATGAGCAAACACCACGCGACCGCCACGACAATACGCTTCTAGCACTGGTGAAATTTGAGTATAAGTCCCATTCGAATATGAGGACAGATGAACGGTCTGTAGAGAGTAAGCCCATTAGCAATTTACGCGTTCTCACCCATATCACACGACGTATACTAAGAATTAGTGTAACAACTCACTGCGATTAGGCGAATATATTTCGACACTCATAAGATATTAGGACTCCACAACCTTAATCGATTCCTTCGCTTTTTGCTGTTCTCATGTATATATGTACGCTCAGTGTGTGAAGCAGGTAAGCCAGAAAAACACGCTTTCTCCCTAAGGTCACAAGTCCAGGGCTTTTGCTTTGCTCTGGGTCCTCTGTGCCCTGAATTTTACGAGCAGATAGCTAACGAAATCTGTTGTCAATCCCGGCATATTTCCGGACTTATTTGCCTCAACGAATACTCTAACTATGCACCCAAAAACTTCAGGGTAGATGGGGAGAAAAGTTACTTTTATTCAGTGTAGGGGAGCTGCAGACCTACACACCTTACTGAAATACTGTGGGTCGGTTCCCTTCTGCTTTCGTAGACTGGTTGCTTTGCGATCGTTTCTTCGACCCACTGAAACTCTTGTACAGATAACCCAGCCACATTTAACCTCCCGAAGAATCTGATCATCCTTATTAGAAAAAAAGGAGAGCTAGGGTTATTGGGAGCGTTATCTGCAGCAGCATGTGGGCATTATCTTGGAGAAAGAGTAGTTTCAATTTTACATTTCTTGCTAGTTTGACGAATGAAGTCGGGAGGAAAACTCCAAAGTCCGCCAGGTATAGTAAGCCTGGTAGTTTTCGTTTTGCTGCCGAGAGTTAATGCTGAATACCAGCACGTTTCTGTTAGATATGCTCCACAACATGCAGGCAAGAAGCTTACAGAGGCGATAACAGTAATGGGAGATCGAAACAACGTTGATTTTACGCAAGTGGTGTATGAATTCGCGAAAGGAGATACTTATTCCTCGTTGAAGCAAAATATCACCTTGATACTACGAGAAGGCTGTGCGCTCAAAATCCCCAATGTGCCCGGGCGATACTCCACCGCAGTTTGTGACAGTCAACCACACACTGCTAACGGACCACAAACTTTCGGAGTCTCTCCAATGTGAAAACAACTGTGACAAAAGTGGAACCAACTGTGTTCTAAGGAGTCCACCAGGTGAAGACAGTGTTAATAACGATTTTCTGAATAAATCTTTGAGACTGCAAGTTTTTATTTTGCCCTCGCTAATTCAGCATTCCTTGGAGGTGGTTACAGTTCAATAGGCAGAGTTGCACGCGGGTGGCTAATTTTTCCGTTCTATAGCATTCTACTTCATCACTTCAGAGACAATGTAAAACCTTGCAGATGACAGTATTAGAAAGAATACTGGGAATAACTTGCTATTCGTCAATTTCCAACACTGATTTTGACGAGATGGTTCATCTATTTCAGACACGGAAAATAGGACAAGTGGGCCATTGTGCTTGCTAAGAATGTTTGCAGAAATCTCATTTGCCTCTACTTCATGAAGATTTTGGGGACGTCTCTCATTCGAGAATTCTAAAGAAACAACTTCTGGCCTAGCTAAACACAAAGAGGTCCCTCGACGTATTATTCAAGACCAGCATCAAGAGGGTAACATCCCTCGACTATCCAACACCCAAACGCATATAACAGATATCCAACTTGGAACCCCGATTGTCCACCCAGATCCTAAGTAATTTGGCGATTGTATATTAAAAGTAACGATGTGACGAACAATTGTTTTCGATAATTCTTTCTCAAGTCAATACAATTACATAGGTTTTCATCAAGGCGTCATGAGACAAACCGCATAAACAGAGGCTGACTGTCATCGAATGACAGTGGCTACTGCTAAACTTCACACGACTATTGGTTCGGCTCAGACCGGACGTTGACTGGGTGTTGTGTCACACGGTCAAGGTCAAATGTTTGTGTGGGGTTAGACTGGGTGTGATTGATCTGTGGCCACGGAAGTTGCAGGGACTGAACAAACTTCTTTTGAGAGCATAGATTAGGGTTGCGTAATCTGATTGCAATCGATTCGGCAGTTGCCAAAATACGCTGACGGACTGTTTTCGGTTGAGCGTTGGCCACTCTGTAGATAATCCGGAATGCTTTGTTAACGTCTATGCGATGGTTGGTGTCAGCTAGATGCGCAACAATGGCGCTGGTAATTGATTTACGGCCACCGGTTCCGATCCAAGC
>QNGE01000645.1:158462-179356 GCA_008508345.1 Paragonimus westermani
CGTAAATCAATTACCAGCGCCATTGTTGCGCATCTAGCTGACACCAACCATCGCATAGACGTTAACAAAGCATTCCGGATTATCTACAGAGTGGCCAACGCTCAACCGAAAACAGTCCGTCAGCGTATTTTGGCAACTGCCGAATCGATTGCAATCAGATTACGCAACCCTAATCTATGCTCTCAAAAGAAGTTTGTTCAGTCCCTGCAACTTCCGTGGCCACAGATCAATCACACCCAGTCTAACCCCACACAAACATTTGACCTTGACCGTGTGACACAACACCCAGTCAACGTCCGGTCTGAGCCGAACCAATAGTCGTGTGAAGTTTAGCAGTAGCCACTGTCATTCGATGACAGTCAGCCTCTGTTTATGCGGTTTGTCTCATGACGCCTTGATGAAAACCTATGTAATTGTATTGACTTGAGAAAGAATTATCGAAAACAATTGTTCGTCACATCGTCACTTCTGATCTTGTGGGATTTTTCCAACACTTACGTGAATTGTATATTAATCAAGGCGGATTGCTGAAATCTGACAACCTGTTCAGTTCGCGCGGACCGACCGCTTTTCTACAAAATAATGTTGCAGCATCACCACAGTGACCTATTCAGAAACAGCTGGGACGAAGTTGACCAACTGATTACTGAAGGCATCAGTGAAAAATGTCTTAGAAATACTATCCCAGGAGAGTTAATGGCCTAGTAGTATCGTTTTTCGTTAGCATCAGTGCTAACTTGATATTACTCAATCTTGAGGACCTCTTCCGACTACTTGGCAGAGTTCCATCTGTGACCATCAAGGGTTTATTCAAGACCAACTTTTGAAGCAAACATTCAGGCCAGCGCAATCATCTTTGATAAGGATTCACTATGTCTGGAATTAACCCAGCGGCTAGCCACAAAAATTCTGTGGGCTCAGCTGTCTTCCAGTTCAAGAAAAATCAAACGTACTCCATCTGTTTCCTTTGATATATGGGCGCCTGCGTCGTGAACTCATGGGAGTAGCTTGAATCATCATTGACACAAGCCGTCTTAACACAATTTTTTTTGATAGATGTTACCTGTTATTTCCAAAACTAAAATATAAAGTCTCAGTATGAGCCTAGTCGTTATGTTCATTTTCTCTCTATTATAATCACGCTCACTGACAGTCAAAACTGGATAACACTTTTTAATCTCATCTGCGATTGCCGTGGAAGTTCCTCAAAGGTCAGTTTTTGACACTGACTTTCTTCTTATTCACTTCAACTGGAAAATATATCCACCAAAACTCATCGAAACACCGATGGCCTCAAAATATGGAATTCCACTGATCCCAGCGAACTGCGGATTGATCTTGGTGCGATTAAGCCTTTGTCGGACGATTGGAATCTCTCTCTGGATGGCAATAAATATGCACAAAATTTACACTGTGGGGATTCTGAAAATATCTTCATGGTTCATAGTGTGTTTAGCACACTAGATCACCGGAGCCGATCTGAAAAATAATCTGAGCATTCGGCTATCGTCTAAGTGTCCTCCATATATCATCACAAGATGGTAGCAAGAAGGGGATTCGCTGTTCTTAGGATAATTAAGAACACTTCCTGTTGCACAGACAAGAAGGCGCTTCAAATGCTTCATGTGACTTACATAAGTTCGTTACCCAAGTATACTAATCAGGTCGTCGGCCGATTCTTTATTCCAGCGAATAATGACATACTACAAAGGCACAAAAAGAAGCTTTTCAAGATTCGTCCCAGAAAAATACTTAGACAGCAGTTCTTCTCTCACAAAGTAATCAACCACTGGTACAGTCTTCTTCACAGTGTCCTTATCAGCGCTTCTAGAGATCGCTTTAGAACACTGCCTAATTCTCATTCGCTTAAAACCTGATTATACGAGTAATTTGTTTTCCATTCTTAACGCCGCGAGGTAGGCTCCATGCCACTCGGCGGCACTCGGACGCGCGCCAGGTGAGAAGCGCATGGAAACTTCAAGTGCGTCAAACAGTGTTCGAGAAGGTCCAGGTTTAACAATCTTGAATAATGAAAGAATAGATGAGTCGTTATGAAGGGAGAAAAAATCGCTACGTGCAATAAGTTGCACTGTTGAAGAAAGTGGCAGTAAGTTCACACCAGACCTCCTATAGCATGCCTACACAGAAGCATGCGCAGCATGCTGGGTTGCAGCCGGTATCACTGGTCACTACACAGTCGACTAGAGCGGGGTCACACACTGTTTTCAGTGGTTGCCTTCTAGATCAACAGATGTTCAATCGACACTGAATAATGAAAACCGATCAAATCGGAGCATCTTGAACTTCTGATTGTAACTCGTGTCTCAATTGCTGAGTGCAATATCCATTATATCAACTCCACAAATGTACTTTGGCGTCCAAGGTCGATTCACGCGGGCGGTTTAACTGAGCGTCTTCCGTCGCCATCATGGGCAAGACTACTAGTGACGGCAAACCAAAATTGCAGAAAACCAGCAAAAAATGGGTGAGGCTAGCTACAGTCCTAGTCTACGTTATTTCTGTCTCATTGGCTGCGATCATACTGGCAATTTACTACAGTATGATTTGGAAACCAAGGATCAATGGCGCCCTCGTAAACATGGTACCGAAATAAGTTTTCATTCGAACTATATCAAAATTTCAATTACGCGTTCTTTAATCGTGCAACCGAATTTTCCGCATTTATCCAAAGTTTCATGTGCACTCGCCTGTTTATGTGCAAACATGTGTATAATATCGCCCCATCTGCTGCAAAGCACTTATCAACCACAGGACTCAGCGTCAATATCGTGTCTTCGTTTAAAGCCTTGATGAACGCTCAAAGCTCACAAACTCTCCAGTATTCCAAAACCTTGTTGATCACCCGTTGACGGTCGGTACTATGTGCATGGAAGCAGTTGACTGTCAATCTTTGTCTGTCGTGGGCTCAGGCAAGAATGCCAGTCCGCTCTGTACGCGTAGTCATTTAATTTTTCCAGTTTTGGTTTTTAAGCTAGTTACGTTTACGGCTGAAGGTGGTGTGCGAAATGAATTCATACCGTAATTTGTCTTCTGACTGTTCTATTCAAAAGGGAGAGGCCTGATAATTTATATTCCAACAAGCCGCATCTAGACTATAAGCATTGGGCTATGGTCACATCAGATAGAAGCAAACCGATGGGGTTTGTTGATATACCAGAAGAGGGTTTTCTGTACTAATCCATTCAGACAGAATATTACTTCGTCAGTAAGTACTGTGGAATAGATGTCTGTTTGTGATCAACCTTACTTGACTCACGTTTACCTGCATCCGATATTCGAGGCTAGTGTGACCGAGCGTCCAGATATAGCCGATAATTGTGTCTTTTGAGTATTCTTTCTGAAATGGACTTCGAAATGTTGCATTTTTAAGCAAGCTGATGGACGATATCTTGGGAAAATTGTCAAACTTAGCAGAACAATCACTGGTTAATGCGCGCAGCTGACCAATTCTTTGCAGGTCACAAACATTGCCCGTTGCATCGAACTTTTTATGAGTCTTTAGATTTATTTACGGGTGACCGATCATGTACCAACATACTTTGTTTTAAACTCCCTAGTGTTCTTCCATACATTTTCACCACAGGTAGTGCACTGCTCACTCATCAAAGAACGGGCACGTCGTTGTCCTACTTGCGTTTCAAGTGTGTGATCTGCTTCGATATGACAAAATCGTCCGGACGGGATTATGCGCGGTTGCTGTCCGGAAAAACGAACTGAGAAAAGTGTGATCCCACATAACTACATAAAAAAAACTTCAGACATGTAGAGACACATAGGATGAACTAGTCACCCCAAAGTCTACATATTTTACTTGCCTTGTGTGAAATGAGCACCGTTTCTGAACTGTTAGCAGATTACATGCACTGTCTGTACAGTCAGTTCCCAGTTAATCTTGTACTAGTTTGTAAAACTGTTCCGCTCCTGTATGTAGGTCTCTAATATTCAGCGTTTTGTAGAAAAATCATCGTGATATGACAATCCGTTATGGAGCTATCGTACTGTTAATTCGCACTCACCAATGCATGCCAGTTCACTGATACTTTCTAAGCGCTTCAACGTATGTGAAGAGCCATGTGTTATTGATCCTGAACCGTGGTGACCCAAACGTTACGACGCCGAGGCCGAGCGAATTGACTAAAAATGCACATGAGCTTCCCACAGCCAGATCACTTGGTTGTGGTTACAGCAGTGCATCGTCTCCGTCGGTTCACCCGACTCATTTGGCATGCCCGTTCGTTGGGTAAGCCTTTTGGTGTGGACTCCGATGAGAATAAACAAAGTACAAATATTCGGACGAGTGATAAATGCCCTAGACATGATTGCTAACCACGGTAAGCCCTTTGGTTCGGAATCCGGATCTTGTTGCCAGAATTAGACCTCCCAGACGTAGGAGAATCTTGCGAAATAACTACCCCCATCGCAACGGGAGTGGACCTTGGCGCTGTGTGACTACTTGCGCATCTCCACGACTTACTGGTCGGAAGTGGACAGCGTGATTATCCCACTGACACTCATTCATGCTACGCAAGCCAGCAGATAGAGGTTTTGCAAACTACAGTCTTCTGGTGCTCCAGGTTGGGGAGGCGCTTAGAAGTCCTTCATTTTTCCATAAAACCTGGTAGTTCTATTGCAATGCCACTCATTCGCTGCCTTTCCGTAAAGGCTTCTGATTCACAGTTTTTAGCAGAGAATCCTAATGGTTTTGCTTTCTAGATATTGACATCCCCAAAACAACTTAGCCCACATAAAACCATAAACATCTACAACGCAAATAACTTCAAAATGCATTGGATGTCTAACGGTTTCAACCAGGTCGCCCAAGCCGCTGCTTACAGTTGGGCGGATATGCTAAATGTCACTGTTGTCCCTCATTTCCTGTACAAACTGGCCCTCAGGTCTCTCTCGATCCCCATTTATTGTAATTACTCTACAGTTCCCGCAACAGATGTAGCTAATCATGATTACGTTATCCCGGTAAGTCTAGTCATTTACCACTCAATCTCCCTCGTACCGTACTTAGGCTTAGAACACAGATCGAGATGTGCACACTGAAACGGATGGATCAACGTGTCGCTCTCGCACGATTACTAGGCTCGTTGGATGTCAATGTCTGCTACATTTCAGAGACCAAGATCCAAAACGGACGTCAGTTGTGAAGCTGACATCACCCACATTGCCCGCTGTATATCATTTGTGCATATCAAGTAACTGCGAAACCATCGCTACCGATCGAGATTAAATAAGCATAGCGCGCAGCAGAACGGTCGTGACCACATTCGCAGATAAGATTTCCATTAGCAGCGAATACTGTTAAGTCCGCCTTGCATGTTGCGGTGAATGCCATATCTTCAACGATCTCTTTGCTTGCGCCCCAGCTAAATATATTGAAGTCGACATCAAGAGTAGCATTTTTTCGGAGCTGACAGCAGCTGTTGTACCGAAACTTGGCACTTATTTAGTCAGTATGGTTAGAGGTATTAATATCCAGATCGGTTGCTTCCGTGAGATCGAGTCTGGTCCGTTTGATCAGTTTGGTCTAGCATCGCCTTGCTCGGATAACGTTGAGTGGTTGTTGTAGCTTGGTACTGAGCACTGGCTATTTTTAGCCACCACCTAACTTAGTCGTCATGCGCATAATCTTTATACCTGGTGGCCTAATTCGGATATGCCTTGATGCCAAATAGACTACACAGCCATTGTTCATACGTGGCGGGGGTGTTGTATCCTATCTGGGCCATGTTTGTGCGTGCGTCCGCCTGGATATTGATGAGCTGACCTACTGACTGAACGACCCTGTACACACGCATATGCATGTATGTGTCATCACCGGACATGGTCGGGCCTGCAAAGATCAGACAAATGAAAGGCAGTTACGCTCGTTGTGGTGATGCTTGTGTTGTGTTTTAGTTCAGCATGATATCTACTTTTCCCAGGCCTGGTTTTGTGTGCGTAACTTGTTTGTCTTTGTAATAATATTGATGACTTTATAGAGGCGTGGTTTCCGAGCCTGTGCGTAGCTATTGCACTTCGGTCGTTGCTTTTGGGCGATGTTTTTGTGATTGGGTGTGTTTGTGCGCCACCCACTGTCGTGTGGTGGAAGCTTTTTAGCCAAAGGTTTCGGCCTGGGACCCTAATCGCTCTCCTGCCTAGGTTCTGGCAACATTCAAGTCCATAAAAATCATGATTCCACAAAAAACACCAACAGCCGTCGCGCATAATAAATCGAGTCACTCCACTTGTTGTTCGCGTCAAAGGGAATGGGCGACAATATACTACTGCCAAGCCGTCCCCCTACTCCTTCCCTAATGATCCCGCCAGCACAAACCGTGAAGCAGAATACGTTCACTCACTCGAAGACCAGTCTGGGACACTCCCAGGGATGCAAAGTACTCTCCGTCGTGACATAGGACGTCCTCAAGCTGCCGGATCAATGCAGCACCACAGGACGGCCAGAAAGCCGAAGTGCACGGATCCCGATAGAACTGAGCCGGTAGGACATCGACTTAGCAGCCTTGAGTAAGACGAGGCTTGCAGTCCAAGGTAAACTCCAAGAAGTAGGTGCTGGGTACACCTGTTGGATGGCTTACCCAGAAGATGGTACCCGGGAGCATAGTGTCTGTTTCGCAGTCGCTGGTCTTATCAATGTTTTGATAACAGACGAACTACACAGTATCAGTCCTCGAATGCTGTTCATACGTCTGCGACTCAGTCGAGGTAAGTGTGCCATATACGTTAGTTTTAATGGTCACTCTAATTGTCATACTGGTATACCAAGAGCCAGATCTACAATCAACTGTCCGCTACGATTCGGTTGACACCGGTGAATGATCGACTGTTTGTTCTAGGTGACTTGAGTGCTCAAGTTGGGCGCGACTCTGTAACTTGGCCGGGAGTCCTTGGACCCCACGGCACTGATTCAGTCAGTGCGAATCGTGATTGTCTGCTTAACCTGTATGCTGCCCACAAGCTGACTACCACGCACCCGATCTCAGCCAAATGCTAACAAAATCATGATATGGACTCACCCACGAGGCGGTTATCATCGTTTGCTTGATTACTTGACTGGGCGGCAGAGCGACGTTCGTGAAGCGCGTATCACGCGAATAATGTGCGATGCTGAATGCAGCACCGATCGTAGCCCGGTAAAGATAAAATTATTTATCCATGTTCGTAAGACTGTGTATCGTAGATCGTCCGAATAACGACAGAAACTGGATGTCAAACGATTGGAGAACTGCAAGACGAGGACTGTTTCTAGGTGTAAAGCTGCCGCTCTTCTGAAAGGCGCTCCTCTACTACCCAGAACATGAATGGCAAAAGCCAAAGGAAAAAGTGTTGAATGATTCGACGACAATAACGCCGTTGTCTCCAGCTTGATAGGAGAAAGAATGCAGCATTCGCCGTCAACTCGCCGAACGTGTTCACTGGATCGAAGACGACTGGTGGGGAAAACAAGATGAACAGATGCAGGGGTACGCCGTTCACACACAGCACAAGGAGTTCTACGACTCGCTTAAGGCGAACTTCAGTCCACCAAAGCACTGGTTGACGTGGACACAGGCTCTTCGTATGCCTTACCAGAGAACACGATGGAACTCTGGCGCAAACACGTTGGTGGCCTACCAAACCAACCTGCCATGATCGATTGAGTGACCGCGAACAGCCTGCTGTAATAAGCCTTCAAATCTTCACTTGCTCTCACCGCGGATTTGATAGAGGTGCAGAGAGCGACCGGACAACTGCGCAATAGAAAGGCTGCAGGAGAGGATGGAGTGTAAGATGAAATTCTGATTAATGGTGAACTGACAATGGAATACGTTTTGATCCAGCTGGTTCACCATCTAGTTGCAGCAAGTAAAGGTAAGGGTATAAAGCAATGCACCGATAGCTATCGGGACACTAGTCTGCTGAGTTGCGCACGCAAGCGCCCTGCTGAACCGACTGAATGCGGACGTTTTGAAGACCACTCTTCCAGAAGAGCATTGTGGAGTCTGGGTGTGTGCTAATCCGTCGACCTGGTGTTTGCTGTTTGATACATCCAGCAGAACTGCCGTAAACCCAACCAGCCGCTGTATGCTCTCTTCGTAGACTTCTCCAAGTCTTTTGATTCCGTGAGCCGTGAGGCAGTGTGGACGGTGCTTGGTAAGTTTGGGTGTCCAGGTAAATTCACCATGTGGGTATGAAGGCGAAGATTCAATCGTGTTGGTCAACCTCTGATGATGTAGACATTGTGACTCGATGAAACAGGGTTGTGTCCCAAGCCCAAACCCGTTTATTATTGCTAACAGTTGTTCTTTGAAACTCGGCGAAAGGGCGACGCTAACGTCGAGTACCGGAAGGATGGGCGCCTACTGAATATTCAACGGTTTGGTGCCCCAACTCGGCCACACGATGCGCATGCTTCCGACCGCAGATGAAAGCGCACTGATTGTACACAGTGGAGACGAACTCCAGCAACTGGCTACGACTCTTGAAACTGCATATCCAAATTTAGATTGAATATCAACACACAGAGAGATCCTCCTTCTTCCAGCATTCTGCGGACGTGCGCCCAAAATTTGCATCAATGGAGGTGTTGTTGACAGCTACGCAGATGTCTGCTACATCGGCAGCAAGTTGTCGACATGTCTTTCTGCGGACTGCGGGTTAAGACTTTGTGTAGCGGAGGCTATTGTTACCTTCCGATGTCTTAGACGTGTCTGGAAGGACCGTAGCCTGAAGGTGGCCGCTAAGCCGTATGTCTACCGCTCGATGATGCTGTCCATACTGCTGTGAAACTGCTAGTTCAACAATGTATCAACCAAACATGTGCTGTCTGAGCCGTTTCGACTTGCAATGACAAGGACTCATCTTGGTTACTCGCTGGTCGAGCTTGATCCTGAATGCTGAGGTACTGCGGCGTGCGGAATTGGACGAAATGGAAGTCATGCTGATGCTGTATCAGTTTTGTTGGGTAGTTCACATCCGTTGGATGAGCGGTAACCGTATTCCGAAGCATTTGCTGTACGGGCAGGTGGGATTAGGTAAGCGAACTCCTGGTGATCAGAAACAAATATACTAGGATGTTATCCAGGTACGTCTTTCCTGCTGAAACGTTGATTAGCGCTGGATCGGACAATCTGGAGAAGTATGGTCCGGACGGGTGTCCGCAAGCTCAGTGAGCAATTTTTGCGTGACCGTGAAGTGAATCGTTCAGTCCGCAATGGAACCATCGGTGCCATAGGTCACGGTGACGATTATGTGGGGTTGATATATGTGCGGCCGCGAATGCGCTGGTCATTTTGGATTAGTAGGCCATCACCGTACTCATAATACACCGTCGGCCGAGACAACCAGTGGGTTAGGCTCATGTAGATTATATTAGTTGTATGCATTTTTTCTTGTTAACACCAACCAGCAATTACTGTTGTTTGGAACCCATCTGCTCCCATTGTCGGAAAACCAGGTGTTTGTGATCTTCTACTTTATCTTTTCTTTAGCTTTATTGATGTACTGTGTGGTGGACTTTTTTTCCAGCTCAACTTTGTATTTTGCTTTTCCTCCATATCCCCTCTAGAGTACATTCACCATTTCTTGCATTGCCTTCAGCTTTTTTCTTCCAAGTACAACTTTTACCGTTGTAGTCTCTCTTTGTTTATTTTCTAATAGATAAGGGTCCCAGTTCCGTGCTAGCCTATCAATTGGCTAACCAGCAGTGACCGGCTGAACATAAGCGCCTCACTCATACGTCTCCGGGTTTACCCTGGATACGTGATAAGCGGTGGAACCACGAGTGGTACAAACCAAGCCACTTGTGGTGATGTTTGACCGCAGGCATCCTTCCACTTTGATCACTGTAACAGGCTAATCCGAAACGGATGCTACCAACCAGGTTATTGTCGGATATTCACCCCCATGTTGTTGCATTCACATTTGCTGTCCTGGATCCCACTTCACTGATGGGATTCGTGTACACAGTTTACGCTGCGTGCCTGCAGCACAAATACTACTACGTATTGGTTGCGTATTTAGCTGAAGATAAAAAAGTTTTCTCGCCGGATACTAGCTTGTTTGATGCCAAATCTACTACAAGCTTCCGATTGGTTCTAAACTGGATTTCCTAGAACAGTACATTTACGGATTAAATGAAGATGGAGGTTTTCAACCCTACGTTCATGTTTTTCGAAAAGCATAGGTTGACAGTTACGCGACTTCCACTAGGACAGGAAAACCAGAGACTGTAGGATGCACTGAATCTGAATAGGACGACTCCGGTGGAGCATGTCATCTCGGTATTAGATGAACATCAACGATTACGAGTTATTACACGTGTACTGCGATTTAAACTTTCTCAACTGTGATAAGAGTCTGGTGAAAATTTGGACTAATTCGTTTCGTGTCTGATCTGTGCGTTACGTCAGTGCGATTACAGTTCAGTTCCTCAGAAGAAAACCAATACAACAGATAAGTTCCTGAGTGTTGGACTGGAGGACCCGAGAATCAATGATGTCAAGAGATTCCAGTAACTTTTCCTGGGATTGTGCGTTATCTTGTCCGATCAGAATTCGATATTTGATGGTAAAGTAAATTTCTTGCTTTCACTACGTCGCGCGCTGTTATCACTCAATCGAATTCTTTATCACCCGCTGACTGTCTGTCGACGTTTAGTCGGGAGAGTTGCAACCGATGCGGCAACTAACAGCATCGAGCCGGCTGCAAAAGTGTCCTCTCACTTGCCGTTTGCGCGGCATGGCCATTTTGCCAGGGTTGGTCGTTCACGTACTGTTGTAGGCATAAACAATACACGATCTAATGTAATCTTGTCAAATAAAGCAGATGCCAAAACTGTCTGTTCCCTGTCAAGGCACCAGTTTCCTACTTATACTTCTCTGGTTGAACCAAAACTACCTCTGATATTCGTACAGCCCTCTTCAAAATACATGGTGAGATATTATCGCTCCAGCTGACTCAGCATTCCCTATCATTATCATTTTGCATGTTTACCACTCACCCCCCATCTTAAACGTTCGAAAGTCATTCGGATAACCCTGCGCTTATCTTCAGATATATGAATACCACGTTCTTCCTAAACGGTATTTCCAAGTGCACCGTAGCAGTCTACGTTTGGATAACAAACCGACATTCAGACTGAACGCAGTGGTTTCTTTGAGGCTTATAATCCGCCTGGGAAAAATGAAAATAGCTACCGCTCACGGTGGCCTTTTCAAGCCGCTCTATCCGAATTGGTTTCTTGGCAATATTGAAAGAATTCTTAAGGGAATGAATTGAATACAGTTGAAAGTTAAAGTCACCATCCAGTACATCACAGCCACGACCGACACCACTGTCCAAACGAGAGGCTGTCTCTAATGCCTTCCAAGAAATGATTCTAAGAGGATATGATTTAACCGATTTATTGTTTAGAGAGAGTGCATCTGTTAGTCACAGTGCAAAAGATGGCCAGGCCTATTCACTTCAGAATTAACACTATCAAGGCAAGGTTTCATTTACCCACTGCAGGTGAACTAATTGTTAAGCTGTATAGAAAGGAGGTATTTACAAAACTTTATACTGAAAGTGCCTATTTTCATATGCTCCCGACTATCGATTCGAGAACTCGGACGGCACCATTCATACGCGACGGCCTGTATCAATACAGCGTTTCCAACGGAACCTGCAGCACGGCACAAATTCATTACATTTGCGTTGGTTGACTTAAAAAGCTGTCGCATCATGGATGCCATTTGCGTCTTTCGAAAATCTGCCGACCATGATTCTAACCTACATTCTGTGCCTCGTCGACTAAATGATCTAGGTGTACGACTCAATCTCGAAAGGTGTCAGTTTGTCGAGAAGGAATCCGAGTTTCTTAGTCAGGTGCTTTCTGCTGAGAGTGTTAAACCTGGTAAATGAAGTAGAACACAAACTTTGGAGCAAGTCGAACGTTTGTCAGCTTTTGTTCGAAGGCACGGTTCTTGACGCTTGACAGTGAAGCTATTCATCTGGGGTCCCGAACAGGTCTGTTCTTCGATTTGTGCAATAGTTGCTCCTACTCCCGGGGTATCCGTTCTCAACAAGCAGTGCCCTACTTTCTTATCGATAGATGTTTCTGATATCGCTTCGGTCGACGTTTTACCACAGGTGCAGAACAGAGAAGGAAAGGTAGTTGCGCATGCATCCCGGACACTGTCAGTTACTGAAAGACACTATCCTGAAAGTGAGAAAGAAGTCCTCATATGTGGTGGGGCTTATAAAAAATGGTAACCTTTATCTCTCGTTTTGCGCACTGACCATGCATTTCTCACTACGCTTCTGTGATGTAGGAATGAAGGCCAAAAGCCTTTACGAATTGGTCGATGATTTGCATGTTCGCTGAATTACAATTCTGAGGTTCGCAGCGTCAGACAACCGGTGCGATCCCAGCCGGCTCATGATGTGAACATGAAAATGAAGATCACGAAGAGGTGGGGACGACTGCAGCCTTAAGTGTTCATTTTTCATCCATAACTCTGAAAACTACGAAGTAATACAAAGAACCTGATTTGATTCTTAAAGATACACATCGACTTCATGGCCTGGTAAGATCGAACACCACCCACACCGTTTTTTTATTGTGCAACATAAGTTATCAGCATCTGATAAATGTGTTCTGAGAAGCCACCGCCTCTTCATACTACAATCTCTCAGTGGAGGTGCCATAACTACTGAGCATGAGGACATCCCGATACAAGAAGGACCAGAGCCCGTTTGCGAATATTTGTGCTGGCCGAGGTTGAACTCCAGTATAGAAACAATTAGAGATTGTTGCACATGCCAATATTCGGACAAAACCACCACGTTGATCAAGGCACCTATCCAACTCATCGCACATCCCATGAGACCATGCGCAAAAAGTACGATTGGTATGATGAGACCATTTGCAACGGCATCGCAACACAAAATGGATGCATTGGTAATCACGTGTTTTTATGCTAAGTGACCTAGGGCTCTTCACTGCGCTGAGACAACTGCAGCGATAATTTCCAAGTGGTTACAGTATCGTTTTCCTCGATTTGACTTGCCTGAGGAAATGGTTATTGGTGACAAACCTCAATTTCAGTGTTGAAGTTTTACAATTTCTGTTCAAGAATGGTATTCGACATGTGAAAACCGTGCTGTACAACCCTGTAACCAACAGCATGGTTGAACGACTTAATAACGCCTCAAATGAATCGGCGAGGGGAGGCGGAGACTGGGAAAAATCTTTAATCGTCGTCCAGACGGAATACGGAACACCTCACACGGCTAAAGGAAAAACGTCGAGTTAGTGTTTGGGAAACCAGGTCGAAATTGCATACCCAGGGCATTTGTACGAGGAATTCAGACTCAGAAGGATGATAGTGTTTTGCCCGTCCTTTTGAAAGTTAGTGAAGTTTCTTCGCATGTACCTACAAACTGCAAGATGGAGCCAAGCTGAATATAGCATCCTTATATACAACCATACCTTGATCTACACCAGTACGGAGTGAACATAAGACAGATTGAAACAGCTACCAACACGAATCTACGTCAAATAGGACGATCACCTCAAACTGTGCAGCGCTGCATCACTTCAGAACGTGAGGTGATGCTATGTCCTGTCTTGGTCTGGATGTTAGTTGGCCGACCTACTGGATGATCAGTCTTGTGCAAGTGTTGTATGTATACGTAGGTCGTCGTCGTACGTACACGCTACACTGCTGTTGTCATGTTGACCATCCCTGGCTCTATTTTTCTGATGCCATTCGTGTACATGTCTTACTTTGCGTGCTTCCAGCGCAAACACAACCACTACATATTGGTGGCGCTTCAAACTAAAAATAAAACACGGAGTCCCATTCAAGACCCTAGTTCTTATTGAATCGCATATCTAGATTCAGGTCATGCGCTGGTAAGCTGCCGTTTTGTTCGTAAGTTCGTTGGATAACGACCTCATCCACCGCAATTCTCGGTTTGAGAAACTGGCCAGACTCGGTAAGGGATAACAAGAGAGCCTAAAGTGCAAGTTTGTTCGTTCCCAGCCACAAGGCTCTAATAGCTGCCAGCCTGAAGTCTTACTCGTCATTCGCGAACCAGGTTTCGGTAGCATGCGGTACGGTGGTTTATGGGTTAAACAAACGTTGACTTCCAGATAGAGCACTGGATTTTTTTAGGTATTTGACGGCATTTTCATAGGTAATGGGCAGATGCTCATGGACGCCTTGATTGAATTGTTTCCACCCAGCTGGATGATCGGAAACAAGTCAGCCGGAGCCACTCAGCACTGCTTCCAATATTCTATAAAGTAGTCAACAGCCTGACGAAGACCATAAGGGAGTGAGCTTGACACCAGTCATTACAAAGAATCAAGCATCCAGTGGGCTTCGTCGAACTATTGTGGCATAAGTCGTGTACTGGGCTCCCCAAGTATACAACTTCCGTGTCATTCGCCTTCTGGATTCACAACACTAGGATCCAATCAAGCAAAGGTTGTCCTGTTTCCGAACTCTGCGATTTCCACCTCCAGCTTAACGTCGAGATTTGGCATCGGCGCGTGAACCGACGACTATTGGACATAGCCGCACATTTTCGTACAAATCGCATGTAAGACTCAAGGGAGTAGCCCACTTGAGGACCGTGTGTGAAACCACTCGGATAAAGACACCTCACTTCAGAGATTTAGGAATCACGGGAAATTAATGGAAGAAATGTCAAGAACCACGGAAACAACTTTGAGGTGGCAGTCGACAGTAGCATGTTTTGCTTATCTATTGTTTGATGTAGCATACAGGATGACCGGATGCATTATGTGCACTGGGCAGCGCAGGACTCCCTTTAGGTTATTTTCGCGTAACGCAATTAAATGCAAACCAGATGTACTGTCACGATATCCAGGTTGAGATGACGGTGCGAAATACATCTTCAGCCTAAGATCTCAGTCGGAGAGTTTTTACGCATAGCACCAGTCTAAAATTAGAACTGTTTCAATGAAATAGTCAACTTTATTTCAACTCAAAAGACCGCGAGAGTGTAGTGCGTCAAACTCACCGGTAAGAGTGACTATGCGGATGTGCTTGTCATACGGAACACTATCGGCATAGGTCACCGGGATACGCAAACTGTCAATGTGTCACGGTTCAATCCTTCTGCGGTACACAGACACGATTCCCGGCTCCTATGCACGCCGTATTCAATGTGAAGCCAGCATATAGGTGACTAGGAAGAATCACATAACAGTCGATTGAAGAGTAGAATGGACAACCCATTGCAACTGGATGTGGAAAAATTCCCGGAGCAGTCTTAAAGAATGTGGAATAGAAAGCTCGTTCTCGGGTTAAATGCATCCCATTTGTATCACTTATACAGTGGAATCAGCGATAACGTGGACATATACATACAGCTGATCGATCTGGTTAATCTGCTATGAGGTCAGGCTGGATGATCTTCACCAACCTGTTCGGATACGTATCTCGTCGTGCAATCAACAATGGAGTGAGCAAATATACAGATTACGAGGCTGCATAAACAGGCACCTCACCTCCAGCGAGTACTACCCGTCAGAACTTAGGGTTGCCGATTATCCAGTGTGAGCTGTTTACCTCAGGGTAACAACGAATATGCCCGAGCAGCAGGAAACCGAGGTTATTTTCCAGCGACGATTTTAATTTGGTACTCGGCTTTCCAATCACCTGCAGGATTTGCGAGACTGGACAGAATGTCTTACAGTGAGTAATCAAACCCTCAGTCAGTACAGAAACCCCAACTGATTGGTTTAATAATCGATATGCCCTAAGGTACTTTAGTATCAAACTCCCAAACCGCATGGGGCTGTTGAAAGTCACCGATGCATAGCTGTCTATGATGGGGCTAAGTCTGCTACAGACAGCTAAAGAATTTGAAAATCCTCGTGCGATCCACTTCATCAGCGCTTACTTCAGATGGATTGGGGCTTCACCTCATTAAGTCTCCTGCTCAGGTAGGTACACAAAACTACGTCACTCCAGAAGTCCCCAAAGCAGTCTGAGAAGTGGCAATCACAAACCGATAGAAACGAGTCAAAGTACTGAATTTTTGGTGTATAATTTAACTACTCCAACGGCTTCACTTCGCCATCATGAACGAAGTAAAATTAAATATAGCGTCCAATCCACACGAAAATTTATCACCCATTTTTGTTTTCAAAAAAGGTAGGCAGCAGGCAAATGTTTCTGAATTCTACCCCGAGTGTGACAGCCAAGCAGAGGTGTTACGAACGCGAAACAAAATTAGCCTAAGACACTCTGGAATTATTTACGAAGGTTAGTGTCACGACATGCGAACAAACGACCCACACCAGCAAGGCAGACGAATACCGACCCACGAACTCGTCAAATCCGACATCTAGCTAACAAACTTGTGAGTATATCGACGGACCAAACATCTTAGTAGGTCAGGGGACGAAGTGCTGGGGAAGGGTTCGTCGGTCATACTGGAACTCTGAGTTCCATGAGCGTGACAGCTGACATGTATTTGTTGCGTAACAGAAGGAAATACCTACGGTTTTCATAAATATTTCAGATTGTACCGTTACCACCGAGGTGCATAGACCTAGCAACGCCACCGCTATGAAAAAATAACTGAGCAACGAACCCAGCCGGAGCGAAAAACTACAAGCAACTATCACTGCAAAAACGTATCTGCATTTCGCGGAACACGCGGCAAAGAAAGCAACAGACCCCACGCCCTGACTAAATCACACATTTGGCTGATAGTTACGAGCTACTTGACATGAATGAACGTCAGATCCCACGTTGATTCACGGGTTAGTCGTGCGCTCCGCTAGTGCGGATCATTCATTTGCTTGTCACAAGAGCACATGCCATCTTAAACAGTTAGCCAAAGTTGGTTGTTGTCTGCACCCGGAGACACCTGGCGAGTGGATAAATCGCCACCTACGTGTGTCAGCGTAACACGCGCATATCATACGTAGTCCCCGACCAACTCTGTTCTTGCGTCTACAACCGTTTGGTCTGTTTCATCCGCATGCCTGCAGTCAGGAATATGCTACAAAAAGGCATATCCGCTATTCCATTGACTCCGTTTTCTCAAATTATGTCAGAAACAGACCGTTTGAATCTCAAGTGTGCAATAAAATAATACATTTCACACCGAAGTATGAAGCATTCCAAACCTGTATCACTCCTTAGCTAGTAAGTAGTGTGTAAACGTCTCTGAAGACAGGACCAATATGGAACACAACCTTAACTAGTGGCTAACGCCGTCGATAAACCAACAAAGACAACTGGAGAATGCGTACCAAAACCAGGAAATGTGCCCGCATCGTTCCCCAGTGGGCTGCATTCCCGAGCTCGACCGCTCAACGCGTGGTTATTAGACCGTAACTTAGAACTTCGGCCACATCTTCAGCTTGATCAGGACATTAAACTATGAAATTAAAATGAGGTTGGGCTCAAAAACTTCCATTAGCACCAAATTTGGATGGTTGTATCCACCTGTTCCTTAAAACATCGAACGTACCAGATTCTACTTACACCTGAAGATGCAACCGTGATCCTGCTGAGTGTACAGGTCATCGATGGATTGCTGTCAGGTGAACTTGACCCGGACGTTGCTTTGTACGGATGAAATTCTCCGACGGACTGCAGGTGTTGTGATCTAAGCGTTCCTTGGGTAATGCGACGGACCCACTAGACGTAATACTCGCTACACATGCGCCCTCATACAGCAAAATGTGCGGTCCAATTGCAATTGCGGGGAAAACTGTACGACAGTGACGAAACAATAAACGGAACTCACGTCCAGCAAAATGCATTTCAGAAAACACTACTGCTATCATCGTTCCCGTCTGAATAATCCCCACTTTGTAAACTCTATATTGTCGCTTTGCACCTTAACCAACCGACAGCGCCCACAGATGTTCAGAAAACGAGTTTGCGCCCACTGCCACTCACAAATCGGCTAGTGTAACGCCACCTCTTCACGGACGTTTATTTCAGCAGCATATCTTTCAGTCATAGAACCAATCATAAATTAGTGAAGCAAAACCCATTTACCCGTAGTAAGTTATTTGTTTTTCTAATGTATGGAGATGAAACCTGCCTTATTCACACAATGCGCCTAAAACCGCCAGTGGCCGAAGCAGCACGGCAACATCATTAACCACAGGACCCGCCTCTCCTTGGAACTGGTGAACCAGACCAGACCAGCCAGTAAACGTAAGCACCAAACCAGAAATTTCACCCGACTGTAAACGCCCCATGTGAACAAACATACTTGCCGTACCGTGTTGATCATGCGTAGAGTTCAACCGGAAGTGATGACTCCATCGGGAACGTTCCATATGGCTTTGAAACCTGATCTCACAACACGAGACGAGCTCTCTTCATATATCTTACTATCGACGTCCACATTCACATTAGCGGACAAACAGAGGTTAAGAGATGAGTACTTAAGAAACCAAGTGGGTCCTTTACTCACACTAAGAGAATGGCTAGGCTATGCATTCAAGATGCTAACTAGTCGTCTGTCTATCGATGCAGTGATCGACTGGCGCACGGCAGATGGACAACCTGGTGTAGGAAAGTAATGCCAGTTATCAAATACTCACTGAAGGTGGTTTTTCTCCCGCGGTGAAATTGTGGCGACTGACATCGCACATGGCAACCAATCAGGTTTAGCGGCGTGAGCGCTGCCGCACGCAATTTATGCAGCGGAGGATTTCCGACGACCAACCTTCATTTGGAGCCCAATGGTCTTTTCTGCCAGATATAAGCAACCCGATGTTAAACGCTGGAGTAGGGAGTCCTGGGCAATTGAGTAGGTTTCTTTAAACTGATTCTGCTATCTTCGTGGTCCTACAGCAAAGTGGAGACATGGTCACCAGCAATGCCTTTTTGTTGCAACACCCTCCCTGCGACAGTGTCGTTGAACAATCAAGGGTTGATGTCTCTAGGGCCGACTAATTTCTTCGTTCCTCACCATATATGGCACTTTGGAAGACCAGCTGTGAAAAGTGGGCTTCGCCTAGAATTCAGTCGTGCCCTACCGGCTGAGCTAAGAATTACAGTGCCCAGAAATTTCACGTTTGGACCCAGCCATTTATCTGTTGTCTGCCATATGATCCAGGGTACTGACAGCTTGGATGGTGGTGGATTCCATGACAGAAGATTGGACAAGCATATCAGTTCGAATGGAACCTTTCCGAGCTGTCAGGGTGGTCTCACAGCTCGGTCGGCGGAGCACCAACCACGTTTGGGCGTGTTATTCATGCTACCACTTCGGCTCGAATCGTGCCCCCCATTGTTTGCATGCCTTTCAAATCTATCACGCTGCACGTTAATCATACGTGTCAGTGACCCCACCCAGCTTTAAACACAAAGCATCCGCTGCGAGAAGCCATACCTGCGTATGAATTGGATGTAGGAGGCCCATAAGCATTGCTCTGTCGAGATTTCGAGCAGTTCTCAAAGTACGATCTGAGACCTCACCCGAGCGTTGCTTAATAGCTGTTACGTATAAAATGAGCGCCCGGTGTAGCTGTTACGGTAACGCTCTCTTCGAACGGACAACCCCTGAGTGACGAGCCTAAGGCAAAATCATGTATGTACACATGCGATTCCAAATCGGCGATCTTTCATTAGATGATCGAGGAGAATGTCAAAATGCGCGTGAACCGGATCGAAGTTGGGATGTGCTGAAAACGCCCTAAGGCCGATATCTGTCGGTGCTTTCAGGATAGACAAGTGAATCTAATGAAACCTACATTGATGAACGAGGTACGTTGAACAGATGTAAAACCCTTCCCCAACATAAAGTCACGTGGTGTAGGCTCGGCAGCCTCATAATCATGCTCATCCGTATTTGAAAGCATCGGCCGAAACGCTGCTGCAGCAATACCTGAATTCTTCGCAACTTGGTTTCATGTTTAGCTGTAGGCTTGTTCAGTCGTGTAACTTCGATGCAACATAATACTGAATGTGTCCCGGATACGCGTACACGCCCGAACATCACGACTGAGGTGATGCCCGATGTCGAAATATCGCCGTAAGACGAAATTCTGTAACCATTACGTTGGAGCAAATATCCCTCCTGCACACAATCCTACTCGTTCCGACGAAACACATATGGTAAGCCACAGTCTAACCAGTGTTGACGTATAGGCCCACTGTCAGACGTTGGCTAGACTGATCACATTATGAACTCAATCGTAGTGTGACACTAAATGGTAGACGAAACCTTAGGAATCTGACACAAACACGCTGTCCTCCCGTCTTGTTCGGTTTGGTGTAGCCGGACGGACATTCTCCGATCATATCCGGCGATCGCAAGATGCCACACGAATCAGATACTGTGGCGAGTATATGCGAGGAGATATAAGCACTACTTCTCAAGAAGTGAACTCCAGCTCTTCCGTAACTTTTGGACTAAGAATTCATGTCATGGCTCTCTCGAAGGCAGTCATCAGTGTAAGCCATTAAAGTGATGCAGGGGATAAGCACCATGACTACATCAGACACAGCGAATAATCACAGCGCCATATTGTAGCGAGAAGGCGTCCAACAAAGCACAATCTTTATTGTCCAAATCGCTAGTCACATGCAACGCGCTCTCTCTCGTTTATGAGTCGTAATTCATCCGGTCGCGCACGTTGTCCTTGATCCGACCGCGGCAGGTTTTCGAACGTACCTCCCCCACGTTGAGGTATTCGGCCGAGCGTTCGAAAACTAGCACCCCCGACCTGGCAATCCACCACACTCGCTCCTTCTTCAAGGAACTTGCCACGATTGTGCCAGGGTGCCAAGTTTGCAGCATTGATCCATCGCCCACGAGGACCTTGGTTGATTTGGCAGCTCGTATTCCTGCAGTCCGTGATTGTAAATGGTCCATTCCACCGCCTT
>QNGE01000645.1:179554-201297 GCA_008508345.1 Paragonimus westermani
AAAACCCTCCGATAGAAGGCACCGGTCACGCACGTAAACCGGTTAGAAGTGCACACGACGTGTGAACGGAAACCGGGGGGTGCTGCGGGTTGGAATTATGACTCATAAACGAGAGAGCGCGCGTTGCATGTGACTAGCGATTTGGACAATAAAGATTGTGCTTTGTTGGACGCCTTCTCGCTACAATATGACCTCAGTCAGCCGAGGAAGTGACTGGGGCATAAGTGTGGACACGCATACACGAATTAGTATGAGTAACTACATAAGACAACTGTACATAAATACGGTGGGTACATCTGGTTCCAGTTCATCACATTCCATAATCCAGACCATCCAGATGGAAAAGCGAGCACAGAAATCCATAACAATCACGAGCCGTTTTTGCTTGGAAAATAACGCCAATCCGTTTTTGAACCGTGATAGAACAGACAGGGAACATACCAAGTCGTAAATATTGCAATATCTGAAAGGACAAGCACCAAGGTTGACTACACAACAAAGCACGTACCGTGCGTTTCGTTGCCAATGCTGGGTAAGGATGGTGCCGCATGGTAGAAACCGCGCAGCGTACACCTTCAGTAAACCTTGTGTGTAACGAGATGAACGCCGCGACCACTTTGCAATCCCGTAGGCTTCGTAATAGCGACGCTCAATTGCACACAGTACCCATCGCCGGCCGCAAGTCAGATTCAGCAGAGAACTGTCAACCCTCAATGAAGAATTTGATAATCAATTTAGTGGATTGAATTAACCCCGTGGGGAGATGAAAAATGACCAATGGAGCCGTGACGTTTGCAGTTTGGAACGTCAGCACGGATTACGGAAAACGCCCATTAGACCGCAACCTTGTGAACTGACAGGGAAATCTCTTCCGTAAGTTTAGTTATTCAGATTACACCCTGCCAAATTTACAAGATGAGGTGGACATGGCAAGAACGCCTGAGTCTACTTCCGCGGAATACAGGCGATTAATCCCATCTAGAACGAATATACGCAGAATGAGGCTTGAGTGGAAAAGAACGAAACCACGCTACATGACTACAACAGCCCCAACGAATACCGTCAGGACTTGGACGCAAATAAGACAGGATCTGATTGAGACTGGGTGTGCTAATAACCAGAGCACAGTAAGGCGAGCAGTTGAATGTGGTAATTAGTGAACAGTCGGAGGTACCGGAACAGCCCCCAGTGTCTGCCTTTGGTACCTCAATACGCTCAAGAGTACCCAAACAAGCTGCTTCCAATATTCGCAGTGAATGGACAACACAATTACGATCGGCCGGGCATTTCCACGAACTGAATATCTTAGGTGTCCCCTTACTTGGTAGACCCAGATGAGCGCGTGAATAAGTCTGAAGAACGAACTAGAGACATCGTATTATGGGTAGGTCTCCACATAATCCGACTATACGGTCAGATGATGCTGGTCTTTACCTTGCAAAACGATGACCGCCGGAACAAGTGGTCCGCAGGAGATAGTAATTTTATAGACGACCAAAACACGCATACAGAACAGATATTCTAGCCATTTAAGAGACCTCTGTACCACAATGAAGTTTCTGTGATCACAGAAAACAGCAGAGAAAAACAGCCAGAAGAGGTAAGTGGCATGCAACCTGTTGGCATTTTATTGGGAATGGCTTACGTATAATCAACATTATTTGTGGAGCAAAAATAAGTCCCAATCCAGAACAAACAAATCGAGCCACACCACATTTTTTCAAGCCTCATCAAGGTTTAGGACGTCGTAACAAGTCCACGGCTATATGAGGCTTCTACAATCACTTTGCCAACCCACAGTAACGCGAATGACGTAGGAAATGACCCCACAGCTTCATATTTGATTGTTTCGGAAGTTTCTCTTCAATGGCTTTTGGGGCAAGTGGACTCGAGACGTAAGATACGGACTCACGAGAGATGACCGACAGCTCGGCTAGCCGTTCTAAACATCTTCATACATCCGGTCCCAAGGACGGCGCTAGACAGTAAGAATACATACCCAGAAATGCAAAACGGAATAAAACACGTAACTGCCGCCAAAGACAAAGACGTCGGGTTAGTCTCATGCAAACTGCATAATTAACCCGTCGTTCTTCGCATTTTAATCAAGAGGATTAAAACCTCATTGTTTACTTCTCTGCTCATTGCCGCTTTTGGCCCAGACCTAGATGAACAAACGGCAGTCATGCCAAACTCAATCTGCAAACATGCGCGACCGATTTGATGCTCCACTAATGCGGCACCAACCAGTCATTATCACCAGACGCGCGAAATACTAGGCTGACAAAAGCAGATATTCCAGACGTACGGACAGAAATAACGTTAAACAACCCGATTTTGGATGGACAAAACTGTAATTGATAGCCTGACGAAACGGTATACAAACACATTTTTCATCCTTAACGGTAACCAAAAAGGCGGTACCTCACAGTAGTTTTGACATTCCGGCAGGTCAGCAGTTAACAGTTCACCACTACCCCTACGAACGATCATCACCGAAGCCATTAAAGAGATGCTTTTTCTAGGGATGTCACACCCCCACCCATATTAAGATGAGAACAAGACGGTTAGTAACAAAAGTTCATCTTCGCTGGTAATGAAAGGCCTCAGAATACAAAATGATCGTGATCAAATCTCGGTATTGGATAAAAAACAGTTCCGTGATATCATGATTCTTGTAGGTGTACGTCTGAACGACCAGGAAACGTTAAACCGATTCAAACTGAAGAGCCAACACTGGCTGAACGAAAAGAGCCTCAGCCACGTTTTCAGAAACTGTTTAAGCTGCACACATTGAATCAACAGATTCGGCGAGTACGTAAGAAACATCTACACTACGTGCAATTTAGTTTGGACAAACCAGTTGTCCGCAGGTGCTTCCGCATACGGGAAAAACCGTACAGACCAGCAGTGACAAGTTCGTTTGTGAACAGCATGAAAAAAGCTGTTACGAAAACGTATAGCCAACTCCAGAGACGATACACTCTAAAATTATACTGACCTATGTTGAAGACTGAGAAGCAAACTTCGTGCAACTCAACACCAACACAATGAAGTGACTGTAATAGTCTGTGGTTCCAACCTTAATGTACGCAGGCAAATTTCAGTTAAGGAGAGTTAACACCAATAACTCAAGCAAAAATGTGGACAACCACCACAAAATCAAATTCAAGTTGTATAACGAAGTGAGTAAATGAGAACATGTTCACGGTACAAAAGCTAGACCTCCATCGAAAGGATATAGAATCGAACCCCCTTACAATTGAGCCTCACAAAAGTCTACTCCAGAACACTGGCTATCCTGTACGTGAAATGAAAACATTTAAAGTAACTCGTTACAGTAGTTTCGCTACTGAGGATTCTGTCGCGGACGGTTGCGGTCGCAGTAAGGCTATACACCTCGAATGATCCTAAAGAAATTGTTGACATGGTTAATAGTAGAGTTCGGTTTTTCAACAATAACATTTGATTGCATCTGTCGTATTCCCACAGACTTCTGCAAAACCGTTTCGGAGAAAAACATTTACATCAGCGTTTCGCCCCTGTCAGAGCCCGTCAATGGTGTCTACTCTTACCACGATCGAGGTAAGAGCTCCGGTAACGCTTTTATAAGGCAACCACACTGACCACTGCCCCACGCATTAAACGAGACGAAAATGTGTACAAACACACAGTTACATTCGCGTGAAGGTTATGTTCAAAGTGTCCAATTACCTCAAGAGAAGACAGGAACCGTCTGCTTAAATGCAACGGATGACCCCATGACTAGGACGCCTATTCATGTCGAATCCGCATAAATCAATTTGTTGAGCGGCATTTGGGTTACGAGTAGTTGGTTTATACCAACTGGCAAGGACGCATTTCCGACCTGTTCTAACGAATGCGGAACTTGAGTATCTCCGAAAAGGGCTGACTTAAAAGCCTATGGGAACACAACAGCCCTTACCAATCGTGAGTGATGACCGAGTTAGACCACTAAGATTAGAATGGACGTTGCTCTACCAGGACAAAACCAGCAGGATGCATTACAACCGCCACTTGTAGGATGAAATAGACAGAAATAGAGAACAGAACGGAGAATTCAACGAAGTCAAATTTACCTGACCAGATGACGGCCACACTGGAGCGTTGTGGAAGGCTTCTAGTCAATGATGTAGATGGCCACGTTGGGCTCGGCTTGGTGACAGAAAATAACCGATTTGAAGAACTTTAGACGACTAGTCTCCTAGCTCAAGTGTGGCATGAATCAACACTGGTATGCATCCTATTCATATTGTCCCCTCGAACTCGAGTAAAATAAGAGAATGAGGTATACATTCCAGGAAAAATGAAGTTCACCAGCTTCTCACAATACTGAGTAATACGACTGCCGTTCTTGCAATCAAGAAATCCAAACGGCTAAATGAATTAGTATCGATATTCCATCCGTAGACACACGAACTAGAGTAGTGCGTCAGGCGAAAAATGGGTAGATCAAACAATTTACATCCGACGAAAAACGTCCCAGGATCATAGATGGTACGCGCAAGGCCATATTGGCAGAATGCTGTCCGTGTGGGGGCTGGATGGCCAGAAGGTCCATAATAAAAAAACGAGGTAATCAGTTCCCTCATCGAAAACACATGGCGACATGAGAATTGTGAGTTTGTTGTGCACGTCGTCGGGTTCGCTTGACACCACGAAGGCTTCGGAGTCGCATAAAACTGGTCCCATCCACATAGCCTTTTTCCCTAAGCTGTGGCGGCGAAATATCGACAGAACGTCATGTATGCAATGGTGTGTCATCCTTCGAGGATGAAATCACACACAAACGCGTCCACACAATGACAAGGCCGAACCAGTTGATGACAACATGAAACTGTCAGTGTGATGTTACGCCCTTTGTACACTGAGTTGTCAGTGCAGGCACTGCTCCAAGATAACTCAGTCGCGGAATGACGGCAAATCAGGTGGCGCTTAGGGAAGGCTCGAATTACGCGACTACCCTCGGCTGGTTAATGAGGTGCATACGCAAGTGACAATAAGCTCACACTTAGATACTGGGATGTTTGCCGAGCTTGGCATTTAGGTTTCAAACGTCCCATCACCAAAAGAGGTGACATTAGTGCGCAAACCTTTGGATGTAAGGTTTCATGATCGCTCAAACCAACATGCTCAAACAACTGCGCACTCACGGCGTCACCATATTTGATGACTAAACATTTACAAACCTAAATGCCAAGCTCAACGAACACCACAGTACCTAGATCCGAGATGTGAGCAACACCATTATTCCCAAACACCGTTATCGCACACGCTCGGTAACAAAGTAGGGCACATTTGATTCACTTTTTCGAGGGAAACCAACGAAAGGCTGGCGTGTCCACCACAGACAACTACAAACCCAGAACAGCGACAACGGTTGGCCGGTTTAACTACACGCGTACTGACTAATAATAAACCACTATGGGTTCTGTGAAGCACCGCGCAAAGGAACCACAACGTATGAACCCCAAAACTGTCACATGCTAAGCAAACTCTAGTACACCGACGAACCGCGTGTAAGGACCTAGATCATTACCACCTACTCTACATTTGACAACTCGTTACAGCAGAATTCTTGGTGACATGTTTGGTCCAGACTGCACTGGGTTCCTCGTAAACACACTCTAAGTTAGTTATTAACGGTCGAAATCACTACTCCAAAAGTTGGTAGCTGAGGCTGAGTAGTGAAAACGGAATTGTGAGATCGCGCGTTTTTGAGGCGGATGCTCAAAGTTATTGAGATACCTCGAGGATGTTATGTGCACATTTATTTTTGGGCGTTTACTGTGCAGCAGACTCACCTCCGATTCCAAATGGAGGTTGTACGTCTTAGTAGTAACAGGGTTACATTCAAACTGATATGTGGAGTCGACAGTGAACTGAGAATAACACATAAAGAAATGATTTCCAACCTTAATAATGATGATGCGTTTTCCCACTATTTCAGTGGCAGATTCCCATGCGTGAACAAAACGTCCACAAACTGACGGTAAGAGCGTCCGGAGTGAGTCATCGGGTTGAAAGTTTTGACGCCTTATATAGCGGCAGAGACAACTTAAGCAGGTCTATCTGAAGTAATGCAGCTCGGTTGTGTTGTTTGCAAGGTGTAGGCACCTTGATGCTGAACGTTTGAATAGGGACGTAGTCATTTTCAGTAGTTAGGTCCCTTCCCGTCCCCTTCTTTTTCGTTCTCTCTTTCTATATAGGGTTTGCTGTTTCTTCATGGTTGTGTGGCAGTTAAGCATTAGTGTGAACCACTGATGTATTGCTGTCTATGATGATGATGATGAATGCTCTGAAAATTGGCTTCATCTAGTCCAAATATAAAGCGCGGCGTTCGCGATTAACCGGCTTATGAGGGAGTGGCGACAAGACATAGTCTATCAAACGATCACAAAGCTTGCTGCTCTCTGACGAAAGAAGAAATTCCAGGAACCTGTTCTGCCAGAATGGGCCTCTAACGTGAGGTGTTTCTCAATCAAGGGGCATATGACGATGGGGCGCCCTGAATCGCTTAGTGAACATGATTGTGAATCCAAAGCAAATAAGATAGGGGTTGGTGACCTCCTTGCTTCATGGTTAATAAGCCTGCAGTTACCTATTCAGCATTACGGTGGCGTTCGTTGACCAGCCGTGCCCTTCCCTTCCTTGTTAAGACAAGAAGATGTTTTCACTTGCAAATATAGCTTGCAACTGTGTACAGTCATGTGATCGAGCCACTATCAAATGCGCCGCATGGATCGGCGAACAACACCCGCAGCATAATCACTATATGTAGTGCACCGACGATTGACAACATGCTGTTGTTGGTCTTGTCAAGGCGCTTGAATGTTTGAGCGCCATGCCCCAATGAACAAATCCAGCGCAACTTGCAAGAACGGCGATGAAGACGGTCACCACATAACTGCAACTGCCCGAACTACTTAGTGAAAGGTTGTTCATACCCGGGCAGGACCATCCGAGACAGTCTGGCTAGGATCAGTGACCAGGTCAGCAAAACCGGATGACAATTGCATGAGACATGGGCGATTGCTGCAGGTTAAGAATTCAAAACGTCCGCTTTATAAACAAAAGGATATTAGCTCAGGTGGCAGCCATCAATGAAGCATTCATCAAGGCCGTGAGTTAAACCGCACCTAAGAAACAAAACTTAACACATTGCAACAAAGTGCTACACAGTTAACGCATTCTAAAGACAGAACTTACAATATAATCCGATGCACAATAGATACGCTACATACCTAAAAGCTAGTGCGAACTGCGTAGAAACCGTTAACAACTACTTTCAAAGAACGTTCCATTCAAACATCACTGGCTTCGTAACGGGGTGACTGCAAGAGCTGGACCGTATGTTAAAGCGGAGCCTGGTAACGTCATAGAAACACCCAAATATACAGGAAAACGCTCATTGCAAAGCAGGCCATTTGTAGCAACGCATACAATACTATGGTAACAAGTGGCACACAGTCACCACGGGTAGATAACACTTTGGCGAAGGTAAAAACACAAGACATACAAAATACAACGGGAGCAATGGCGTGTATGGAGGAATACAGTCGAGCACAGCGGAGCTAGAATGCATACATTACTGCAGACGTTTGCTAAGTCCACGGACAACATTTCGGATCCAACTGGTGAACAGTAGAACATCAAGCAGCAGACGGTCTACAGACGCACGCTTCTGAGGCCACTGGGATTTGCACTTCAGACACACACGGCTAAAGCAGAAAGTAGCCAAAAGGAGGATGATACGTATCGTTGCTCAAGGGGTGGTAATATCTTGGCTTAATTCGAGGGGATAATACACATACGAACGGATAGCAACCACCTGAACGGCATATAAAAACAGTACTAATCACATGACAACCTACTACCGCTAGAGAAAAACAGGCAGCTTAGTGTAATAATGACGGAAGGTAAATCTCGGCATGACACTCGGCCAAGCGAAGCTTGCACAGTCGGTTTCGTACTTAGAATGAAACAGTGCCGTGAACGCCTGTTATCCGGAGGAAAGTCCACGACAAAACAAGTTGTTCTGGCAGTTGAAAAAAATAATTCCGCTATAATTCGCGGCGTCCATTTTTGCGGATCGTCATACTAGTAAAGTTGGTGTCCACGAGGTTTTAACAAATGAACAAACAACAGCTAGTTCGACAATTCAATTCGGCTACTTCAATGGGCGGATCATTGACGGAAGTCAATGCTCTACTAATAAATTTCAACATAACGTTTCGCATACGGCCGGTGTGATTACGCAAAATGGAGTAACAGAAATTCGGACGGCACAACGGAAGTAGAACTAAGCAGTTTACAGGGATACCCATTGGTATACAACCTGTGAAGTTTATTAACAGAAGCTTGTGAACCTCAGCAAATACTGTCTACGTGGCGCCGCCGTTCGAAGGAACAGTGGCTGGGTTGATGATGCGCAAAATAATTGACGCAACCAGCCGTATCAATTGCGTCGTTGTGATATTCTACTCAGAGCCCACGGAACCACCCATTTTAGATGTCCACAAACCCTGACCTATTAATCTGACTGTGATCAAAAGAACACAAATCGCACCACTAGACGTTTGTCGGGAAATAATGTGTCAGCACGGTTTTGTGACATTACTGCGAGGCAACTCATCTAGTCTGGCTCACCTGGCTAAGTAGCCAATAGACAGACAAGGAGAGGGCTTCCGCAACGTTCACTTAGCATTGATAACTATGATCGAGTGGATGACAATCAGACTGCGCCATTCGTGACTGTGTTCACAAACGGCCCAATCACCGCTTGGGATCATTCTGACAAAGCCGGGACACCCAGCCCCAACAACAGCCCTGCACCTCGTCCATCTGCCCAACTCGATTAACACAAGTTGACCGAAACTCGCCATAATCGTGGTCATAAGCACAACGAAGCCGTGTTTGGTTCTTACCAAACCGTTCTGCTCCTGTTTATTTATCTTAGCTGTAACTCAATTCCACACAACTATGCCAAAGATGGAAAGTTGGCGGAAACCACTCTGACCGTCGAAAATTGCGCTTACACACACTTCACTTCAGGCAACTCAGAGGTGAAGCTAAACTGATAAACTATGCATGTTGTTGAAAGCTGGCTTTCTTATACGCACAACTGGAGTTGCACAAAACATGAACAACCACGTGGCACAACGAAACCTAAAGCGACCTACTCCTACCAGTTGCTCCAATCTGAGAACGAGATCGCCGACCTACCTCTTTGGGTTCATACAGACGGCGCCCACAGACCGGTATTTACATATTCATTGGCTGTCATGTGCTAGTCACGTGAGACATTCCTGTTTTGCATTGTGCACCTACGTTCAAATGAAGATGAAAGCCGTAAGGAAGCTGTCTCGCTGATGACGCCTTACTCTCACTTGCAGATCGGTTGTTTGTTTGCAAGATGTAGGCACCTTGATGCTGAATGTTTGGATATGGACCTAGTCATTTCCAGTAATTAGGTCCCTTCCCGTCCCATCTTTTTTCATTCTCTCTTCCTCTATGGGGTTTGCTTTTTCTTCATAGTTGTGTGGCAGTTAAGCATTAGTGTGAACCACTGGTGTATTGCTGTCTGATGATGATGCGCAACCAGGAAGTCACTGTTGGGACTTCTTTAACAAGTCTTAGAGTAAACGGGCTGCGTAGCTTCGTAGTAATGACGCCAATTTGCTTGAGAAAAAATGGGCATCTAGAGACATACCACATGAATGGTTATACAACGGACAGCCCCACAGTTACCACGGAGTGCGCGCACACGGAAATTATGGTAAACAAAAGCTGCAACAAATATGACAATCCGAGTGATACCACCACTGAGTCGCTTAAATGGAGCCCCCAGATCTGATCATCAGAGTCGATCAGATTTTCCCTCGTAGTCTAAACGTCTGGCAGCGAGGACAGATTACAACGCACCAGCGATCCCCGGTTATCTGGTATTGCAGGCAACAAATCTAGAACAGAAACCGTTTGATGACTATTAGTACATACACGACCACTGCTACTAAGTTAACATAAAGCGCGCGCCTTTTGTAGATGACAATGTACGAAGTAAGGAGACTTGAGCAGACCAGGGTTATCATTAGCAGTAATGCGCCAGTGGTTATTTCGGGGGTCGCACTAACGAGTGAGCGACGAACTGCCAGTCTCAGAATTTGCCGAAGGGGACCTGGTCACCGATACTTGACTTACAAATGATGAAACAACCCAATACGTCAGGATATACAGCAGTCTGCTGCACTACACGCTGCTAGCGCTCAAGGTGAAATGAGAGCATGTACGTCCATAAACCAAACGATTAGTGAAAGGGTACAGAACTTACACACTCGTCACCAATATTACATCCGATTCCCAGCTATTTGATAAGGACGGTTGTACGGCTGCTGGTAAGGTCCTGCTGGGGGACCTTGATTTGGGGCCATCATGTTCATTATGCCCTCGTATCCAGGCATCGGAACGGGATTCCCGCGCATTCCAGTATTATAATTGCGCATACCCATTCCGTCATGTGCAGGGGGATAAGGCCAGCCTGCAAACAATACTCATCCGCTGAAGTGACTTACCCCACGAATTCTGTGGCATTTGCATATGCATTGGTGGTTGCATCGGAGGCATATGCCGGGATTGTGGCTGAGGTAACTTCGGAACAGCAGAACGAATGGTGACTTCGCAACCATCAATAACTTGTTTTTTTCCCAGAAGACTTGCGGCCGCTTCGGCGTCCTCAAAGGTGACGAATGCAAACGAGCGGAAAGGTTTTGGCACAAAAACATCGAGCACCTACTGTCCTCAAAAGTAAGAATGTGAAACGCACCTTGCCGAATTGTGAAAAGAATCGTTCCAGTCCTTCGGACGTCATCGTGTCAGAGATTCCGCCGACATGCACTTTGCGACTGACCTCCTGCTTATCTCCCTCCAACTACAAGATCAACTGGCAAAAAGCAACCTACCTTCGACATTGGTACACGGACGTCACACCAACGACCGTCAATGTAATGTCGCTCAGCGAGACAAAGCGGCTGTGATTCGTAATCACTGAATCTTATAAACCCATAACCCTTGCTCTGTTCAGTGCCTGGGTGTCTCTTGACCTACGAGGATAAGGAAGAGAGAGAGACATACCTGGACCAGAACTAAATCACCGTATCTCGAGAAATAGTCTCTCAGAGTCGCCTCATCAGTTTTCCACGCGAGGTTAAGAACGATAAGATCAGTGCATTTCCTCCCTTCAACTTTCTTTGACTTGGCAGACAACGAATCCTGATCTTCTTCTCCTTTTCTCTTCTTGTCAGCTGTACGAATAGGATAAAGTACAAAAACTCACTCTTAGGAAATGCACAGTAATATACGTGTTTCCATCCATCTTCTGGCGCATACAAGCGGCCTTCGTTTAAACGCACCCCACGGTAGCAACCGGATTCCGGTGCGAGATATTTCAGACCAGTCGCCTTCGGAAAAACCCCGTTGAGCGTTGTTAGCAAGACAGTGCCATCAGACTCAATCGGAACTTCGATAGGGCTCTCATCCTCATCTTCGCTAACACGGATGTAATGCACACCGTCCATGTGGTCGCCCATTGTCACAAACGAATGCGAAACGTCCTTGGGAACTTCAGTGACAGCCATGCCACAAAATAGCTGTATAAACAAATGTGAAATGGATGTATAAGTGGGCTGATGACAAACTCAGAAAGCAGAGCAAAGGCGAGGTCTTCCATGAAAACGATCTCGGGCCCCTTAGTGGCGTGTTAAAATGGCCCAAAGGTGCAGCGCGGGCAACTCGAAATTTGAACTCAATTCGACACGTTGAGCTCCATTGATCAAATTCATCAAGATGACAACAGAACATACATTTCAAGTTGCACGCATTTGGTTCATTCTTATCAGCTGATTACATAAAACATTCCGTTGTATAGGGTAAGTGCATGACGACAGAACAGTCAAGTGAACGAACACTACATGAGTGCAATCCAGGTCCGTTGCCAACGGAGAGCCGGTGCATGACGCTTGATAAAAACAATGCCCCGGAGAACGTCAACAGCCTATGACTGCGATTGTGCAGTAGGACCATTAATGAAGTGACCGAATATATCACGACGTGGTGCGATTAGATGTTCCGCGGTCGAAGACGGCGGATCTCTGTTTGAGTGTTGGTATGCTGACCCGCCTTCAAGCGCTGTTTGTGCCAGCTATTTGATGAGGTTCCTCGTCTTCTTTTGTTGCAAGTTCCGGTCCGTTCTGCCTTGTTGTCGCTGCCCAATCATATTTTTGCTCCACTGATGACTTGCACAACAAAAACTAAGATTCCGGTTATTCGTTATACTATAACGCATCGGTTCATTAATCATATAGTGTTTGCGTTTTCCAGTGTTCATCTTCCGATTTTTTTCAAACTTACTGCGCATCTTGTACTGTTTTTTTTAAAATGAATCAAATCAGTTCTAACATGGTTTGAAGTTAGCAGACACTCGTCGAGGCAGCAAGCACTCACGGTCTTTATGGGTAGCGGGACTTTAGCCGAATTGGAGTTGAAACCACAGTTTTCGTATGAGCACAGCGCTTTCCTTTTCCGGTGTCTCGTTCATCAAGAGGGCAGTTGCCCTCTCAACCACGTGGGGAAGGCCGCGATAAAAATGAAAGAGTTTCCAGAGGAAAGATGATTTCCCCCGCAATCCCTCATCTAGCTGATCTATCTAGTCCAGTCGTGCAATCTTCCCTCATCCTTGGTGCTACAAACCTTGTGCTTGCCAGCAGACCGCGTACTAAGTCGACGGGAATGTTGTAGTGAGGACGAGCGATTGTACTATACTATTCACATCTTTATTATTCAGTGGTGGGATAAGAGGGTGGATTTTGACTTCAACGTGGCCCCAAGAAAAATATAAGCTGGAGCACTGAAGTGCAGCATCGTACGAAATAGTTCTTGTTACATAAAGGAACTCAGCATTGGCGCCCGTGTCAACCGTTACTTTCTGGGGTCAGCGTGGTACGCAGATGAGTGTTTTCGATTTTAGTCCTATTGAAACGTCTAACCCGCGTATTGGTTTACGAATAGACTGTCCTTGTGTCATCCGCGTTCTTGGCTCACAACAGTGTCACTGGGCCTCTTGGTAACCTTACCTGTCAGGTTTAGCCCCGAGACAGTGCTGAGAGGAAAAGGCACTGAAATCCGCTAGCACCAACTTGACAGGCGTGTTTCTCGATCGCCGTCCATAAGAGAAGGACAGGAGTGACCAGCAGACCAACACCACGACAGAGATTACGGCTGATTGCAAACAATAGTTGGATACCAAGTCTGAAGTTCCTGCTTTCACAGTGCTTACTTAGGTTCCTGTGACTGTAAAGGAAGGCGGAGGTGCTGTTTCTCTAAACTACCGTCCAACAGCAGACCCTGCAGACAACCACAAGTGTTGACGACAATGGAGCCGCTTGGAAACCGCTTTGTTTCTCCTGCTCCAAATTCTACCAAACATTGGGGCACATAATTCTTCTTTCCTATGCTTCGGAACGCAGGAAGCCTGCTTGGGCCACATCTCCTGGCTCGAAAGAGACTTCCCTAACTCTCCATATGACGTATTCCTACTGTTGGTCTCGTTACACCACACATTGTCTCCCTCAGCTCATCGCTGCCAACGAACGGCGCGGTCACACTCTCGGTGTGTAGAACTCCCAGCCACCCTCCAACACAGAGGCTGCAATTTCCGCCGCAAGGAATGTTGATCAGGTGCCCAGTGGGGCCGCCAACGTACGCACAGGCGGTGATGTCGCACCTACAGCAGCACAAGAGAACAGTCAGAATAACTCGGCCAACAAGCCGAGTCCAGCTTCACTGCCGTCACAAGTCCTTTTATAAATCTGCGGTCGTCATTCAAGGTTTTCCACTAACTATCCTTTTTCTCTTTTCGCGAAATGGAGCAAAAAAGTAGCTTCTTAGTAATTAAATACAAATTGTCTGAGTCTGCTCAATAAATTACCGGCAGTCAGACAGTTTTTGAGGCTCACCCGTACATCCTTGCCTGGCTTACAGGTGTTTTCGGCGAGAGTGAACAGGTGATGAGTTTACCGAACTAACTCCATTCGAGAGAACATGCGAGGCTTGCGACGTCTCTTAATTATTATTTCTCTAACACTCGTGAGTATCCGGGACTTTCAGTCCGCCGATAAATGTGGCTCTCTGTGGCTTCGGCTAACACTGCGTGGCCATAACTCACTTCTGGCGGGGGATGTCTGTCGCTCCCTCACACTCAACGCGTCCGATGATGACCCTGTTCCGGTGAGTCTAGAAAACTTACTAGGATTACAGCGTTTCTGATCTACTTTTTGTAGGTGACTGCAGTGTTGTGAAAACGGATTCTCGAATTCCTCATTGGTGTTGATATGATGGGTACCGTGGACAAAAAGTGTCATCACCCAAACGCGGCATCATTCTGAGCGTATCAAATTTTTGAACTAAAATTATGTGAAAATCCCACCCAACTCCATAACCCTAAATAGTTAACCCCCTGCATTCAATCACCCCTATTTCCGGACGTTAAGTAGATCTTGACGTAGAAGATTTTGTTTCATCACCTCAATTTGGTGGCTGTGCGAATAGCCAGTTATCCGTCATTGTACTTTACCTGAGTGGTGCGTGCATCCCCTCTTTTGGAGCTTGGCTCATCCCCATTGTTTCGAACCTGTTGACTGCTTCGAAGAGCTCTTTTGAGGATAAATGGCTTACTATATGATTATAGTTCATATTTAGCCAGTTGAGCAGCAAATTGTAACCCATTCCCCGGATGGGATCTGTCGATCGAAACCGTTGAGGTTGTCCAAATATTCACTTTGATAATTTGTTCAGTATTACCGTGGCATCAGGACCCAACTCTGTTGTCAACATTTGGGATCATTGGCTTATCGCTACGCGTTGCTCAGCGTCTTCGTGGAAGACCGTGCACTGATCAGACTCTTTCTCTGACGGACTTAGTGAATACCAGTTAGGTCCACCTGGTTGACATGGCGATCATCCAGGCGCCACTCACACAGTACCCACTTCCTGCTCATCTCTGATGTCATATTTCGGTGGCATCAACGACCAGCAAAAGGATCCATAGTTCGAACCATCATTCAGGCCCATTTTATTGTCCAGCGAAGCCATGTTGGTTCATCCTTTATTGAATAAGATTCTGCAGAGCTATCGTACACTTTAAAGCGCAATTCAGATGGTGGACGACTAACTTCTACCGTATAAACGGTGTGCACTGTCTTACCGTTCATCTCCCCTGTACAGAACACATCCCTTTCTTGAAAACTGTTCCCGGATATCCCCCAAAATGTCAGCTTACTGGAAACCCGGAAAGCTTTCCACACCACTTGAAACAGGCAGAGAAGGAAAATCCGCGAGCGCACTGTAATTGTGCAAGAAAGGACCTCCCGGAAAGCGGGCGCAAACAAAACTTCCTTTTTGGGTTAAGATGAAACGGGCCTTTGGATGTTTCTCTGCGGCTGTTCAACGGAATTTTTCGCATTTGTGGCCGCCGTAACGGCACCCTGCTCTACCACTGCGGAGGTCACCACAACCACACCTTATCGCTGAGTTTTCTGCACTAGGTCGTGGAAACCTTCCATAGAGCTTTTGTTCACGTAGTGTGGTCGATTCTGACGAGATCCACTTCAAGATTCTTAAAGGAGCAGCTGACTGTCCAACAGAACTCATCCATAGGCTGTTTAAACAGACATACTGTCTGGCGTTGTCTCCACAGCGTACAAAGAAGACATGGTCACGCTTATCTTCAAGAGGAGCGACCAGCATCTAACAGCCAGTTGACCACCAGTCAGTCTAACTAGCATTCCGTGTAAAATAATGAAGCGCTTATTAAAGCACGCCATCCCCCAAAACTTCTCTTTTAGCAACGTTTTGTGCTTCATCAAATATGGTTCCTTTCTTAACCGGTGACGTGTAACACACGTGCTCCATGAACAGTCCGATCGAAGCAAAAGACAGTGGCATAATCTCAGACAGTATCTTCTCCGATTTCTCCAAGTCTTTTGACAGCGTCCCACATGGTGGTTTTATCATATGTGATAAAGAATACAGTCCGGACCCTGACCGGTACAAAGCCTTGGTTACCGTTACATCGCCGAGAGACCGGGACGAGCTGCGATCGATAATGGGATGTTTGCAGTGTTATTCTCGTTTTATCACAAACTTTTCGGCGAAGGCACAAGTAATAATTGCGGTTCAGTCAGCAAAAACATGGACTTGGACTCAAAAAGACGAACTTCTTTTGCGAGAATTAATAAAAGTCCCGAAAAAAGGCCGATGTTAGCCCCATTTACTCTGTCTAAAGTTACCACGCTGATTACAGATGCATCCAGCGTTGGCATTGGTGCTGTGTTGGAACAGGAGGGATATCCGATAATTTGCATATCACGTTGTTGGATAAGGNTGTTGGAACAGGAGGGATATCCGATAATTTGCATATCACGTTGTTGGATAAGGCTCAACAAGGATATTCACAAACAAGAGGAGGCGTTAGCAGTCTATTGAGCTGTCAGGAGTCTGCATAAATATTTGTTTGGTGTTAGATTCAAAATTGTTGCTGATCACCAAACTCTACAGTATTTATTTGATCCCCACAAATCAATTGCCAAATCATCAGCGGCAATGATACAGCGATGGAGTCTAGTTCTAACAGCATACGACTATGAAATCTTTCATCATCCTGGTGAACAGTTTCCTCGAGCGAATTTTTTATCACGTTATTCCAGTTTTTCAGCTGCTGAAACTTGTTTGCTTGCTGCGCCAGCCATTCAAATAAGCCGAGAGGACATGATCAAGACAACTAAAAAATATCATGGAACGGTGATTGCCGCGGTGACCGAGGGTTGGTCGTCAAATATTAAGAAGAAACACCCAGTATTATTCCAGAACCTGAGGAGTTGTGAATACAACCTGATGGTGTGCTTTGTCGGAGAGATCAATTGGTCATTCCACCACCGCTACGAAAGGCGGTATTAGACGAGTTGCATAAAGGTCACTTGGGCGTGGAGAAAATAAAATCCCTGGCTCGACAGATATGTTGGTGGCCGTAGATAAACGCGGATATCAAGAGCATTGCAATGAACTGCACTCCTGCCTCCACAAAATTGAAACAAAGGCTGAAGAAATGGACATCGTGGCCGGACAGCTACCTATCATGGCAACGGGTGCACGCAGACTATTGTGGACCACTTATTGGTAACTATCACATTCTGGTGTAAGTGATTCATATTCGTGGTGGCCAGAAGTATTTATTACAACCTCACCTTCCACGGCATATACCATGCAAGCATTTCGTAAATATTTCAATCATGAAGGCATTCCGCAGGTCCTGGTGACAGACAGCGGGTCACAATTTTGTTGCGCTGAAATGAAACAGTGGCTTGACAGCATCGTGTGTCGTCACTTGCGAACGGCGCCTCGGCATCCATGTTCAAACGGGGCCGCAGAAAATCTGTAGAAAACGCTCAAAAGTGCCGTGGGTTCCACTAATCCTAAAACATTTGCTGAACTGGATATTTTTCTCGATAATTTTCTGCTTCAGTACAGGAACGCAGCCCATTGCACAACGAAGGAGAGCCCAGCGATGCTATTTAAATCAAGGCGACTAAGAGCATCACTTCAGTGCGTAGATTCAACGAATGTGATATATTTTCGTGGAAACGATTTGAGACCTGCCAAATGATTGACCACTCGCCAGCTAGACAGCACACTTGTAGAAATTACTGGCCTACACGATGCCACCATTCAGTGTAGACACACTGACCAAATCCAGTTTCAAAGCACTAAAAAAGTGGCCATGGAGGAAGCAGAACACCCTGTACTGCAATAGTTCGATGCCCTGAGAGGATCAGAACGGGTGGCAAATGTGAATGCGGCGGCTTCTAGATGAGGGGAAGGTTGTGGTGGAAATCTCGATTCACCGATCATCCACACCCTGACACAACAGAAGATCTGACAAACGGCCAATTCAAATATCGCGTTAAAGACACAAAACTAGAATTGGACGAACGGTCTCAATGTTATGCCTTCGGTTATTCGCCAACTCATTTGTCCCCTATTCCACCAATTAACATACAGTTTATGATGTTAGATATGCTAGTGAGATCAGCCAAGGAGAGTCTGTGATTTCTTTAACACTGTCGTACATCCATAAATTCGGCCTCTCAATTCATGATTAACAATTGCTTAGTGCTACCAGTACCAGGCCTTCTCCTTATTACTTGCGTGAGAGGTTTCAATTCAAGTACGATTCCTAGGGCCATTCGAAGTCTCTAATTCTAAGTATCACAACCCGCAGGTACAAGTTGGAAAAGTTTGCTGGGATGCCTGCTTCATAGTTGATGGAACTTTGAGAATTAAACCCGGGTGGTTCTCTTTGTCTCTCTCAAAATTTTTAGGGGAGTTGCGCCAATAACCTTCCTAACAGTATATCCAGAAATGGTCTTCTATGCACCGATCATTCAAAAATATCGGATGCCGTTGATCCCAGTGCAATACAGAATTAGCTTGACACGGTTATTTGGTTGCCGAATAAACACGGGGCCGCACGGTGAGGACTTTAGCAATGGGTCCATTATTCATAGAGCGTTCAGCACAGTAGACCACTGGAACCGATCAGAAGAGAGATCTGGGTATCTGGGTGTCATCTATCTTATCCTTCGCGTATCATCACGGGATGGCGGCTGAAAAGGAATTTGTCACTCTTACGATGATTAGGCGCATGTTACCCTCATAGACAAGGGACGTTTCAAATGCTTTATGGGGTTTATATGAAACCGTTACTCATTTGCACAAGTCAGGTCGTGTGCACCGGCATGAAGAAAGACATATTGGCTGTTAAACGTGCCCAGCGCGCGGCTGCCAAACTAGTCACGGGCCTGAGGAATGTTGCCTACGGGTCTGGACGTGAAATCTTTTTACCTGTATCCACTCAGATTTCCACGACTCCATGTTGGTTTTACTTTCACACACTTCTTTATTGGAGTGGGTCTAAGAGAACACTTTTTCGTCGTAGCGAATAAGGACAACCGTGAAGGACACGCCAAGAAGCTTCATAGGCTGCTTCCCCGGACATTTCTTGGGCATAAGTTTTTCCCTTACAAGGTAACTAATAAGTGGAACAGAAGTTCTTCTGAGGTCGTCAGCTTCACCTCTACAAAAGGTTTCGAAGCACTGATGGACTCATATTTGCTTAAAACGGACCACTAATTTCAGTTTTCGCATTTACTATAGTCTGCGGGAGGGGCGCTATATCTCGATTTTCATCGGCAGCTTTTCAAGTCAACATACCAAAAACAAACTGACTGGACCCGGATGCACTGAGCCTGCCCCCTTAAAACCCGAGTTTTTTAAAAAGTGACTAGCTGGATCCTGATTGTTGAATGAATTTTCTTGCACTCGGCAAGCAGAATTTTCTTCCATCCGCTTTAACCCTCAGCGAACAAACCCCCGGTTATATACCTGGGACGAGGAGGATGTGGCGTTTCTAGTCAGTGAACCAATGGGTTTTTGCTCTGTCCAGGGTACACATAAGGAAATGTTCCATGACTGTAATCCATAGGAGACCTCTTTCAAAGTCGAGTTACCCTCACTTTCGTCCAGCAGTTCGTTGGATTCCGGATACAAAAAATTCAGCCGGGGCGGATAGAGCAGGCCCCTGTGAGGATATCCTCGGAACGTCGGGAGGATAAAGTGAGTGGTAGTTAGCGCCAGAGTGATGCGGGATAAGCTGTCTGAGCTGACTGCCGCGAAAGCAGTCGATCCGGATGACATTCTTCTGGCAATTCTAAGGTCATTTTCTGATATCATAGCGGCCCCATTTGCTGGTTTATCTAACAAATCTTTTCGTGAAGTCCAAGTGCCCGCGGACTGGAAGATAGCCGCTGTTAATTCAACGCCCAAGTGATGTAAAAAGGCAGACCTTAACCTATAGGCCTGTAAGTCTTGCAACAGCCGCCCTGAAAATCCTAAAAAGATTCTTGAGGGACAATGCATCATAGCACGTCACTAAGTAAGGGCTGAGGATGGCTCGGCAGCATGGATATGTAAGTGGCATCGCTTTTCTAACTTACTGGCATTTTTGGATGGGGTCACCCCATGAGTGAACCACGGAGAATACACTTGGGCCTAATACTCAGACCTTTGAAAGATCTTCAACTTGATAAATCAAACTTTTGATGTTGGAGTTGGAGACGTTTACCACAACTTCCGGTTTTAGAACAACTGGTAAGTATCAGTGATCCGGTTTATTGGAGACGATTCACTTCTGACACGATGGCTTCTTCGGACCAGAAGAACAAGCCACCAGTGGATCAAATCATCCGTGATCCACAAGCTCTCTTGCAGTGACGAATAATCATTCTCAACCATATTCCAAAAAATACTTTCCGGTGTTTTAACATCACTGTGAGCCTGCTTGTGGAGAAGGAGTTTCAGCGCACAGGCTGGAGACCATAAGTTGCAGATTGTATGTTAAGTTGTCGCCAGAGATTTAGGGTGATTCATCCGGCAACGTGTAATCGACGATTGCAACAACACTCACTCAGACGGTCGGGCTAACGGAAAAGGCTTTTGAGTCCGGAAAACATCGCAGAAGGCATCAAACCGCCTAAAATTCATACGGAACTGTGCAACAAAACTACGATAAGAGCGCTCTCTCACAATGAGTATAAAATGACCGGTTGTACATACCATTCAACAGAAGAAATTTCCAGGGTAAGGCAATTATGAACGAGTTCACAGATAGCCACGGGAGAAAATGATCTCGTTGAAACACCTGGGTAGAGGTGAAGCTGAGAGGGCGTCAAACAGCATCAAGGAAGGAGTATCAGTCGATAAGCAGTGATATTTGCAAACAGGAGGCAAATGGACATTCTGTATACTGGCGGTTCAAAGTTCATCATGACCACTTACGGCATAGAACAAAAACAAACACAGGTGAAACTAGAATCGGCTTTCTACGAACAAACCAATTACGTCTCAGTGAATTCGACGCTCGACATAATACCAAACGTGCTTTATCAAACCCAATACCGCACATGTTACTAGTGGCATACAAAAGGTGTCGGTTTTAGTTCTCCAGCAGCGTCTCGGAAACACAAGTCACCGGTCCGCGTTTCATTGCTTCGGATGATGTGAAACTCGTTGGAAGCTCCAACTAGTCTATTATGCAAAGAGTTCTCCAAGAAACTTACCGGTGGACAGTTGATCGGTACCTTCCGGTAAATGTTGAGAAATGTAACCGACTCACTGAAGTTTAGACCGAGGACTCACTTAGATGAATAGAACAATCGTTGCGACGTGTGCTTATCCAAGGAGCTTCTGAAATTGGGAACCTACGATGTCAGGTTACCGGGCTCTAACAGATATCCGCATAATGTCTGTTTGCAGCCCGTAAAGAAAATGGTACGGTCTATCAACTGAAAAATGCAGTGGCGTCAGGGAACCTAACGTACTTATGCCCGTGCTTATAGTTTACGTGAGATCACATCATGAATGTCGTAAGACTATAAGGTTCGAAAAAGGCCAGTTATTATTGCGTGGTAGTGCATATCCCGTTTTTACCGTTTGATCACTCAAATTTACGTACTATTTGTTGTATTTTGTCATATTTACTTGCTTCGAGACTTTTTGAACATTACCAATTGATAAAAGTTGAATATCATATAGTAATGCCCGCTAAGTCAGCTACC
>QNGE01000645.1:201517-247187 GCA_008508345.1 Paragonimus westermani
AGATTTTACACCTTTCTTCACAGTCAACATGCATTTTTTGCGCAGGGATGATGGCTTGACGACTGGCAATTTTTGAAAGGTAGCTGACTTAGCGGGCATTACTATATGATATTCAACTTTTATCAATTGGTAATGTTCAAAAAGTCTCGAAGCAAGTAAATATGACAAAATACAACAAATAGTACGTAAATTTGAGTGATCAAACGGTAAAAACGGGATATGCACTACCACGCAATAATAACTGGCTGTTTTCGAAACACGCGCCAAAAAAAATAAATAGTCAGTTCCAAGTTATCCTGTTTATCGCATAATTTCGCTCTCCATTCTTGGTTTCATTTGTACATCCTGCGCGGGAAAGCATTCCTCCGCGGCTGGACTCTTAAATTTCCGCAATGATTGTGAATATCGTGAGCTCCTCGAAATTCTTAGGAATTTGAGCGAATAATGACGTCCGGTCGAGAAGTGTATGCGTTCCCCGCGGAAGTATATGCGTCTCCACCTCGCCCATATCGTGGAACGTTTTCTGCACATTTTGTCGGGACTATCTACACGAAATAATGGCCAAATTCTTCGCCAATACACCCTCTCTATACTCCAACCACCGTTTTTATGGCGCGACCTTGATCAACAGGCCAGCGTTCACATTGTGAAGTCCCAATTGATGTAACAAATCGATTATTTCATCTACTTGTGCAGACCCACAGCACTATCTTCTCAGAACCGTGATGCTCGAAGTTAGCTGCCCAGATTTGGATTGTCCCTCCATATGATATCTGGTTTTGTCTGTCTTGTAGCTCTACTCACATAGCTGACTCGTTGTACAATTTTCAAATTTGGCGTTCAAATATGTATATGCTTAAAAATCATTACGTTTATCATGCTCTCTTGAGTGTGTTCCTCACAAGTGCGTCGAGAATATATACAAATATTATTATTATAACATTAAAATTTTTTGGAAATAGTTTTACAATAAATTTGGCAAACTCGTGATGTTTCTACAACTTCCTGATCACCATCGCTTTTCAAGACATTGCGACCCATATCCCGAAAGACCTCCGGTGCCGCCGTTGTTGTGACTTGGAGGAATGTCGATTCGACGAGATAGAAGGAGAAAGTAGCCTGTGAGCTCGAGCCCAATCTAGCGAGTTGTGTTGGTCGTTCTATGAATGGGTCCCATTCAACTCCAGCGGAGTCGGCGGCATATCGGCGTGCTGCTGGGGGAACATAAAATTATGTTTGCCTAGCCCTGTTCCTCCATAATGTTTTGTTAATAAATATTTTCATTGCAAAAGCACTAGGACTCAGAATTCTTCTATTGAAATGAATGTCCTGGAAACTCTGTCATTCGCAAGAGTTAGTTCTCGTCGTGATTGTTATAACCCGTCTCTTACCTAGACTTCAAGGTGGAGCCAGAAACATGCTCCCATTTCATGCGGACAGGACTTCTGGCAAAGGTGGTGGTGTGGATTTCAACGCTGATGCCTCCCTAAAGACTGTTCTGATGACTGTCCCTCTTCCATCATTGACCGTGGTGTCCAACTGGGACTCCGTGAGTTTGACTAACTCCAACAACTGGCTAATTGGTATAATCTACCGTTCTGCGTCCTCGAAACTCTTCATGGTGACTTACCCATTACTTGGTTACGAAAAATGACGCCATCAGGGCATCCGCGCGCCTTTGGAACCTGAGAGTCTAAATCGTTTGAAATTAATTTTCCTAGTGGCTTACATGCGGGTTCCATGTATTCGGTTCGTGGAACCTCATAAGGACTGGTGAATCCAGAAACCCGCATTGTATGGTGGTCCAAGTTTCATGTGATGGCTGACAAATTTGTCGTGAGCAGCAGACAACCCATGTGGTCGCAGTATAAGTAGGCCGCAACGTGACTGTGCTGCGGTAGGCAAGGAATAGGGTTCAAAATAGCAGCCTCAAACTGAACCGAAGTGAGCCGTAAATTCCTCTGTACTTTTGAGTTTGTTTCATCGATTAATCATCAAAACGTTCGAAAACAAAATGATGGAATGAAACTGTTTATTAATGGGGAAAGTCATTGAGATATCCTAAGCGCCAGGCTGGCTTCAGACCTGCGAGGGGGAAGAAACAGGCGCACAACAAGTTCCCTCTAGACAGACATGCAACTATCGGCTGGTTAACAAGTGAATGGGATATTAGTATATCGTTTAATTACTGGATCTAAATCAAGCCGTTGGTAAAAGTAAGAAATGAGGCCTCGGAAACTGCATGTGAGCGACTCCCCTCTATGCGCTCACCAAAACTTCATTTAGAGGGTTGAGTAGTAACCGCCAGCACAACAGTTTCTGGTAACAGCCGCCACGTGCGAAGAACACGCTCAGAAAAACAGTGGTTTCTGTTGAATTAGCTGCTTGCGTGAGTGTTTGATGATTGTTGTGTTAACAGAATGTTGATGGCCACGTCCCCTGCTCTATTTATTCTCTTCTTATTGATTCGTCTCCTTACATTGGAATTCTTTATACCGATTACGAGCTTTTCTTACAATCTGACGCTACCTCTCCAGTTACGCGCGCGACAAATCATTTTTCCTATGAATGCGGATCTTGCTGTACTATTGGATCTTGATACTGTTTACTTGTAAAACTTGTTTCCGCGTATTTTTTCTTCCTTACTTTCCTCTGCCGGACCTTTGTTTATACGTACCCTGGTTTCGTTTTCGCCCGACCGCTTTGCCATTATGTGACTGTTGCATTCCGTCAAATTCACGTGAACCGTTAATCTCGGAACTTGTACACTTGGTGGATTCAATATCGAGGTTGTTGTTGTCTTCCACTATTTGGTTTGTCATATTGTTATCGAACATTAGCACCTTATTAATAAGAAACTCGCCAATACGACCGTCTTCCCTGTTGGATCCGAACTGGTTGCTCGACGGGCTTACAATTTATAGACGCTCGCTACTTACTGACGCGACCAACGTTTATCCACCATATCGATAAAGGTTGCGAGAAGTCGAAGCCTTGCTCGAACAACCACTTGGTCGCCCGGGATTTACAGTTTTTGCGCAGAGTGCGTGGAGGCTGCTGGGTAAACTTCAACGAATGGTAGCATGCTCGTGGGTACCATCTCGTGTCTGCTCACGCTGAACTCATCAGGAATAAACGTCCAGAAATTTTGAGTCTCCATGGGCTTGGCGTTATTGCCAGCTGAAATTGTTTATTGTACGGGTGCTAAATGAACAGAATCTCTAAGATATGCTGTGTGAGTGTTTCGTAGCCCATGGTTGAACATTTTCTGCTACAGTAACATTTTGCATCAAAGAAAGAAGCCTGGAAATCGGTCTTTCAGAAAGGGCTGGCGTGGGTGTCAAACACCATCCCAAGCGTTTCTATACCGGGCTGGTCTAATAGACGGTTACGCAGGTCCATCCTGTACGTGGCCCTCCGGACGGTCGTGCGAAAGTTAGTGGTTGAGGAGGATTACTGGTGATTTTGCCCGAATTAGACGCCTCATTTGTTAATTGCAAATCGGTGATGTCCGTTTGATCCGGTGGTGTTGAACGGCAGTACTTTTTGAATGGCCCACTGCGACGGGATGTCTGAGCCGCCCCTAAATGCCTCTTTGTCATGCAAGGTACCGATGTGAAAGAAGATTCGGATATCTACACAGGGTAAAACTTAACGGTTCACTAATCCGAGTACCTCGTTGATGAGTGATGTAAAAGATCGTGCCTGGGAATACAACCTTGGGGGGCCTGCCTGGACCTCCGTTGACACGGATTTGGAAACAGCGGCCCTGCAAACAATCATGACCGCACTTGTTTGCAGCATTCCCAGAGCCTAGCAGTTCAAGTTCGTTAAACTATATGACACGAATCATGCTTCTGGAGGTCACTGGAAAAATTAAGGAGACCAAAAGCCTTGGGTACGGTAACGCCAATGGCAAACGCCCATCTATTCGTTTCCACCACGCGTTTTTCTGGCATGATAGTTCAGTAAAATCATACAACTGCATATAAGTTGACTGGTTGAAGTGACAGGAAGGATTTTCACCCTACTTAGAGAGTTCATCTCCGACCATTGCTTGAATACGCTAACTCAGTTATTCTGGCTCAAGGAAAGGCAAAGAACCGCACTACCACATACGGTGAGCTGTGAAATAATTGTAATATGTCGTCAGAAAGTCTCGTACCGGCCTCGACTCTAAATTTATCTCTACTCTCTAGTGTACCGAGGGGCTCGAGAAAAAGTCACTCCTACTTTTCTCCTTTCTCTGGAAGGCTGGTAGGGAAACCCATTACTTTCGAGGACCTAGACAGGCCAAGACGTTATGACAAAGTTCTTTGAGAAAAGACCGCAAATACTTGCCACATGGAATTTTTGTGTTGCAAGGGGGTCGTCAATCTAATAGCCTTTCATCAACCGTCATCACTGCTCAATCTAGTATGCAATTTATCGCCCTGGTGGATGTTTTACTGCTTGGTAGAAGTAGCGGTTAAAAGATGAGCCTCCATGTTTTCCAATGTTTTCTTCTCTTACCTTAACTGTGCATTTGGAGGGGGTGGCGCCTCACCAGCTATCCCGTGACCGTTCTTCGGGAAAGCATACGTCCGTGTGTTGCTAGAAAAAGAAGAGATGTGCAGCCGGAGGTACTTGAACTACCTCTTGCACACTCCCATACAAATCGAAGCATTACCGGCACTAAAAGGTCTGTTTTCTTTGCCCCGTTTTTATGCATGACTAATTGTGATATGTTCAGAAAATTATTGGTTAATTTGTTTTTTGTTTTCACCTGCTCACATAGATCACATTGGCAACAAGGCGGACTTCAAAATAAAGAAAGGAAACCGGAAAAATCCTTAAACATTTCTTCAGGTAAAACGTTACCAGCCATGGATGCTGTTCTCTAACATTCCGGTGAGTATATTCTAGGGGTCCGATTGGCAGCAGCTGCTTTGTCCTATGCCAACTGAATTCGAACTTGAGCACTTTAACAATCGCTCATGTCTTGCAGTGTTCTGCCATTAATGCTAGTAATCTTCCTAGAACCCCTTTGTGGTTTCATTCATTTCATGCTGGAACTTAATAGCGTTTGATGAAAGAACACTGCGGTTCGCTGTCGAACATGTCCTTCGAATGGAGGGGATTTATACAACTGTCACCGGATGATCTGCTTTTTTAATATACCTGGAGCTTACGTCGCTCGCATTCCGGGGTTATTGCACAACACACGGCAGGCACTATGGGCGGCTGCGAGAGATAGTACGTATTTTAAACAGCACCAACCGTAACCTTAGTTGTGATGAACTTCCGTTTCCTTATTCACTGAATCATTGACTACGTGCACCCACATTGCAGATCCGCACATCAGGTAAAACGTAGTGTTATCATTGAGGCTCTCTTCAGTAAAAAAATAACCAATAACACTGAAAGCTCTCAACTCAACGTCCCCAGTACCTAGGAGGGCAGGAATAGAGCAATGTATAGAGAAGACAAAAAAATCCCACCGTATGATCCGGATGAAACTCGCCTCGACTTAAGTCCATGGTGGCCTGAGGTTTACAAATGATTATTTTCGTACGCAAAACGCTGGTTTGAGTCCGCTGTATCATCAGGTCTGTGCGATCTGTTGGAAGATTTGCTAACCCGTGTGCAAGTGCACTATTTATCCGCAACATCAGTCCAATCAGAGGCATTTGTGATGGCCAAGCAAAACAACGTCGAGTTTAACTAGTTGTATCCCCACCCGCGCCCAACGTTTGTTCCTATTCTACTCCTTCACGTCGACTCCAAAATCCGCCGTATTGTCCCGAATCACAGCCGCTGCCATTTGTCCCCCTCAGTTGTCGTCGACGTGTGTTCAATCATTTTTTTGTTTTTCTCCCACACGGACATTTCGTCCATCGTCAAACTCACCAGTGAACTTTTCGTTTGGCTGAACATGCATAGGGACTCAAGTGATTGGGTTAAAAAGTGCGTGCCGTGTGAGTGGAATAGGACAGGTATATAATGCTAATAATAGTAATAACAATAATGTATATTTCTCAACTGATCTATGAAGACCACACTCGGATAAGTGCTGTCGGTGAAAACGGTTGCGAACGATGCATACACATAATAATATCGTGGTAGGACAAAATTAAAAATCCGTTAATGAGTGGACTGTAGTTCAAGAAGACGAAATTGCATTCCACGATAAACTTAGATTGACGTGTCACTAGGAATATAGTTTGGTCGTTGTTCAAGGTTTCATTCAAAAATTGAAGTTGCTTCAATTTACTGTTCTCAGAGTTACACATGATATAACACTCACGAACTTATCAGGAGAGTTTTCTGAAAACTGCATAAGTTAGACAGTGCGGTATTTCCCACTACAGAACAAAGATGATCACAAGGCAGGGGAATGAAACCGTGTGGGATGAGGGAAGTCAAAATATTCCGGGATTCGGCTGACCAATGGACCGACAATTGGGCGGCACTCTGTTATCCTGTAGAAAACATCTAGAACTCGGCCCTATCAAGTACTCTTCAGTCGGTATGATGTTTGCAACATCCAGGTGTTGAATATTTTATCGCACGAAGAGCATTTGCATAATTACAAAAATTTCTGCCTGATAAGCGGCCAGTTGTAAAACGACCATGTAACCATGATGGATTGGGTGATATGTAACTTTCTGGCAAGATCGGTTATGGGGTGTCGATTTCCTTCTGTGAGATATATAACGCTGTCAAGCATTTATCAAGGTGTAGCGCTAAGTGGACGTAAACGACTAAGTGCTACTCACATACTTCCATTAACATTGAATTTTGTTGAGTTTCGTGTACACAGTATGCGTACTGACCAAAATCGATACATTTTTTAACACGAGAATCAGTAATTGGTCTATTGGGAGAGTTTAAGACAGCACGAGAAAACATAAAAGTGACGATGCGCGGTTTATAGCTCAAACGGGCAATGACCGGCTAGTTACGAATAACGCAACGAGTGGACAAGAAATATATTGCCGACGCTCGAAAGCGACATGAGAGCGAGTGAATAGCAAGATGAACCATTAGTACAGCGAGCCGACGAGCGAACAGGCAGCGCAGTCGGATGTTCGAGTGCGCGGCGACTAGCCGGTAACCATACTCGTCCAAACAAACATTTAAGCGCATACAAAAGTTGGGGAGGAGAAAGAGTACAAATGTTAATTGTAACGTTAACGCCGTTAGAAGTAAGCTAATTGAATCGCCACAGCGGTCTCAGACTTGGAGGTTTAATCAGCTAAATTCCAAGCGATCAACAGATATAATACCAGTAACCTACAGCGACAGAAGTAGGTGTGAAAGCAAGTGTGCAAATGAAGAAAGCCGTATTAACAAAAATGGTACGACCAACAGAAGGGTTAACGTTCATCGCATTGAGAGATCACACTTATACCAGGGGAGGGCGTTACTAGACGACAGATTCAGACAATGTCTTATAAGCTACTCCAAATGCGACGCAAAAAGCAAAACTACGAGCTTCGGAATATTGGTTGATATGAAGAGCTAAACTATCTCAGAGGGAGGTTAATTTAGCATTCGACAATTCAAACAACTTAAAAAGAAGAGGTGATAAACGAAAACTCTCGGCCATTGTCGTGTTAACCAGTCAAGTTACAAAGATTAGGTTTACAAACAGAGGTATAGGTGGTGTTGGTAGAAGTATGCACACCCATACGTAGAAGAATAGACTGTAGGAGATAACGATTGCTTTTAATCAAGACAAGAAAACGTCTTCTTTTTCCCTGCCAGTTTTAGTTTTCAAAACCCCTGCATGTCATTCCGAAATCACAAAACGCTGGGGATCATTGAATTGAACTCATAGGTATTTGTCTGAGAGAAAAACTTACTCTCTCTGTGTGTGCACACTTTGAACTAATTATGGTACAAGATATGTTCTGATGGAAGTGTTAATGTGGCCCAAACATCGGTCGTAACACCGACCGGAGATAACTTCCACCTTTTCATCCTGGGTCAAACAGTATAAATACTTTCCGTTTGGATTTTATAAGGTTGTGTTTCAAGGATATCGCTCTCATATAATCACAATCTCGAAACAGTCGAGATGTCGGATAGGATCAAAGAAGCTTCTGTAGTCTCCTGGAAGAGAAATAGTCATGATGGGTCTTAATTTGTGGGGATTTTGTACCAACTATAGTGGAGGTTCACTGCAAAAAGTTGGAACACGGCTTCCGCTAAATGTAACAGCCAGCAAAGTAAACATTTTTTCTGAGACTATTGGGGCGTTCTCTTACAATGGCTCGATTATTGATGTATATTTTGATATTTCCTGTTGGAACGTGTATTCATAGCTCATTTGCATTCAAAACTTTCGCTAGTGCTGAAATTCCGCGCCGTTCCACTTCGCCCGCCGCATGCACGACGTTTGCTGATTGGACATTTTCTCCTACCACTTTCACAGCAATATGTAGACTACTACGCTATTCGTTGCCTTGTTAGTTTTTGTCATCCAACATGGGGTAAAACTTTTTGAAAAAGTTCCCGCAGTATTCCTCGAGGTATTTTGTACGTGGATAACGAACATTATGGTATGCTTACTACCACTAGCCACCGTATCCAAAGTTGACGGAGGTCCAGCTATTGACAACTTTATCTGAAGGTCAAAGAAAATGAAAGAACAGGCAGAGTTTTCGTGAATACACTTTAAAGACTTTTTAGAGTTAGCCACCCAGTCTTGTCCGACTGGCTGTATATAAACGCGAATTACTCGAACTGAGGTTGTATGCCCAGTATATATACGCCTAAGTGATCGTCGGTGTGCTCATTATGACTTGTTGTCTATCTTCTTTAAGCTACCCAGAATGATATGTATTGAATCGTCCGTTAACGATTCAGGTTCACACCGAGTTACGCCTAATCTGTTGAGCCGATAAATGCCTCTCTCAATATTTAAAAACAGAGGTAGTCCATCTTTGAAACGGTTAACGAGAAGGCGCTCGTAATAACTGGATTTAATACGGTATTGGTTCAATCGATGCACACGGAACTCAAGTCTCTCACTTCGAGTGTGAGAGTCCTCAGAAATCAAACGACAAAAGTGCCTGTACAACAAATCGAAAACTAGACACCGCTCGACAGTTGTGGATGATCAAACGGGGTTGAGCTCACTCAAACAAATAGCCATGGTTGGGCCAGGGCATAATGACTGTTCGTGCATCGAGAAACAACGGGAATCATAAATTACTTGGAGAACAATACAGATGGAAAATGTCTTATTTCGGCATTCATAAGTGCACAGGGCTCCGATGAGATACGGGTGAAGGAAACGGTAACAGTAGCTGATGTATGGACAAAGGTGAAGAATACAGTTTATTTAAGGAAGTGAGCAAAGCGTAGGGTCACCGTTCAACATCAATCAAATCCCAACAATTTCAAGCCAACGCATCAGACCTTGATAAAATGAACGATATGTGTTAGCCGGGATTGAGTCTATCTGAAAAACCTGAACCTAGATAGTGCACCTAGATGTCGATTGGTATAATGTGGAAATTCTGCCTTATAAAACTTCTCATAGGTGACAACCATGTCGACACCAAAATTCTAATGCCATGAAGTATTGGCGCACACTTTCTGAACATTGGGATTTCCCAAAATATATTTTGGAGCATTTTACTACCGCTGGCAAAAGGACGGTTCGCATACTTGAGAACTTTACGTATCACTGATTGGTGATCGGGACCTCGTTGGTTTCAAATTGAACATCGCTCACATCCAATCGCAGTCTTTGCATTTGAATAAACGTTCTGCCCAGCCTTTTTGAAACAGAAGCGCTAAAATCGGACTTCGCCCTTGCCTGGGCTCGTCGGAAGTGCATATTCCTACCACTGGCGAGATCAGAACTGTGGCAATGCTTTCATTAGACAACCATGTTGACCACCACGTCACTGACCATCGAAATTATCGAGTGAACTCAACAGGACAATTGCAGTCTCTTGCTGAGGGGATCGGCAGCATGGCCATTAAGTGCAGGCGAAAGTGATCAGGGGTTCAGATGTGATCAACCGTTTTTGTCCAATATTTTGCCAACGGTGGAATGATTAACATGGTTGCCTGGTATAAGCGTTACCAGAGTTCTGATCCCGCCAGTGGCAAGGGTATGAACTTATGACGAGCTCACGTAAGAGCGAGATCCGAGTCTAGTGCTTCTCTTCGAAAGAGAGTGACGGAAATGTCTATCTGGATGTGGGGACTGCAATAAACTGTGAGTGAGGTTCAACGTGAGATTCCGCATCGATTATGGCAGCTCAATCAGCCAAATGGCAAATCCCCAGAAATATGTGAACACCACATGAAAGTTGCTATGGTAAAGAAAGGGTATAAAAGATATGCGTATAAATAAAATGAAAGGCTTAGCAATAAAAATAAAACAACTCACTGGCGGATGGTTCGTTTCGCAATATTTGAGATAATAACTCAACGTCCAGCAATGTCATCCGTGAGGTAATTCAGGGGAGCGTCCTAGGACCGCCACTTCTTTCTATGTATATGAGCAATGTTTATGAAATTATCGAGCCTGGTAGACTAGGTATATCTGTTGATGACATTGAAATTTTCTACATCCCATTTCCTGGCAATCTAATTTCTTTATTAGACATTGTACGGAAAGATTTCATGTGATTGGAGTCTTAGTGTTAAACTTAAAGGATGAAGGTTTCAGTCAGCAACTCTAACATTGTGGTGCATGGTAGTCATATACCAGAGGACTTTATGAAGTTGAACGTTCACAGTATCGTGCTGCGCGACGTGAGTATAAGCTACTCAAACCTATTCAGTTTCGCAGAACATCTTTCTGGGGAGCTAAAACCAGGTGAACGATGGATTTTATCAAGCACTCACTCTTTCTCCCTTCTATTCGATTGAACCTTTATAACCTGTGCATACGACTCCAACTCCAGTACTGCACCCTCCAATATAGTCGCCTGCGCAAGTCCGATAGGCTGGCTCTGGAAGGCCTCCAGCATGCATTTACGAAAGTTTCACTGGGCTATTCATCTTCCATGAGATGGACAAAAAGCTGCCAAACGTTTGCGCTTGATCCTCTTGGGCTACAGTGACTCAAGTTGAACCTCACAGACCTGTATACTTTATTTTATGGCTATAAGCTCATTGTCAACCTGGAGATTCGCTCAAAACATAGGTCTAAGTATAACCTCAGATACAAAGAATTCAGTTTGGCGGCTTTTAAATCCCGAAGAAAGCTACGTTCATTTCTCTTTTTACAAAAATATTCATGCATTTGAAACAAACTCCCAAATACGATTACAGCCAGCGAGAATATTCACTAAGTCAAACGAAGTTTAGAGACTTTTCCAACAATAACGAACGACTTGTCCATTTTCGAACTCTACCTGCCTAAGAACGATATCTTAGAAAACGAACATGACAACACCGAAGAAGAAATCTTTTGTGTTGCGTAATTTTTCGTCACGCACCTCTCAAAGTGAGTAAAGCTATCAGTTTCAGGATAGGTCTTTTACACAGTAGTGCTTTTAGACTTGTCCGTTAGTAATACCCGAATCATCCTGGTAGGCTCTTACTCCATACTCACTGTTAACCTGTGTGTGTGGCTGTACATCACAGTGCAAAAGCTGGGCATATTAAAACTGTTTGAGAAAAATATTTGACCTGTTTTTCTCATATGTCTACATAAAAAACTCGCGTTTTGATTCTTAATTCCTCACTCACCACTGAAAGACCACTTGATCACCGTTTTATGTTTCCAAACACTCTCCCCATCCTGTATTGACCAAAACGAGTCTGTGATTATCCCAAGCGAATACAAGCGTACTTCACTAGGTTATCGGTGACAACAAGACGAACAAATGAAACAAGACAGTCATAGGGGTTTTAGCAAGTTACCAGTTACAGAAGTGGTTTAAGATGACCACCACAATATTGCGAATTACCATTATCCGGGAAGCAAGGTCTGAGCTGCCACGATGTTCGGAACACAGCGGGGCTAAAAATTTGGTGAGAGATCCGTGTAGTATCGTCAAGTGACTGCGCCACAGGTAGAAGAGCAGACGGGCGTACGCGCACAAAACTTTATTTTCTTGCGAGGTCATTTTAGTCAACCTGTCAACGCGGTAGCTAGATCAAACAAAGTAGGGCTCAGACCATCTATCAATCTGACACACGCCGGCACCCCACCTTCAAAGTCATCCCAAATAAACCCAACAACCGGCCGTCAGAGGAGCAATGGCTTCAATAAACCCCCCTCAAGTCACTATCCTACGAGTCGTTCGGACTTACCTCCTCCGCAATACAAGGGAAAAAATAAGCATGTGAACCCATACCCACACCCAGAGAGAAAAAGGATGTATCTATTACCAACCCCTAGTCTTCGACCTCTTCCCAACAACAGCAGTATCTCACGTGACACACCTTTTAAAGCAAGACTTAACCAGAACCCCACTATTCCCACCAGAGTTGCCTATCCCATTCTTAACGCCCCTTTTAATACAAACCACCCCCACAGTATTAATGCTCACCTAAATTCCTTCCGTGATCCCTTTGTGAACAATATGCAGGTAGATACGACCAACCCATCTCAATCTTACCCATTTTATTGCGTCACACCCCGTTCAAACCTCCCCTGCCCAGTCCATCTCGCATACACCCATTGCCCCAATTCACCTTACTGACACTTTTCCAAAATTTTCTGTCATGGACTCAGACGTAGGGGATATTCCACTAGTTATCGATGCGCTTACCGTAACCGCCTCAGACCAAGGGACGTTACCAAAGTTTCTGAATCACAAAGACCCTTCTGCTTCGGACATTTTCAAAGGTCTTAAAATGAAGTCGAGTAAGGAAAATGTAATAAGTTTATTGCTTTTGAATGCACGCTTACTGGTCAATAAGATGCGGATTTTTAGATCCTTCGTTTTCTTATATAATCCTTGCATTATTCTGGTCACTGAAGCTTGGTGTACCCTTGAGACTTCAAACACACAACTAAATGTTATAGGTTATCATATGTTCCGAAAAAATCGGGATGCAGGACGTGGCGGTGGATGTTTAATTTACTTGAGGGAGCAGTATTCTGCAACTATACTCGATGAGCCGTGTCTTGATAGAATTGATGACTCATTGTGGCTATCAGTGGCAACTGAATCCCGTGAACTACTCTTAGGATGTGTCTACAGACCACCTAACGCCTCTCAGGACGCCATGACCAATCTTATCAATGGACTGAATTATGTATCAACATTGCCCACGCAGTACAAAATAATTGGTGGAGATTTCAATATGCCCAATATTTCTTGGACCTCCTTCACAGCCCCCGCAAATCAAGCAGAGTTTCTTGCATGTATCCAAGTAAATGGTTGGCGCCAACATGTCTTAGAACCTACCAGACTAGACCACACTTTAGATCTCATTTTTACAACAGGTATCTCCTCTGCTAAAGTATCCGTCCTAGAACGGTTCCCAGGAAGTGATCACAACGTGGTCAACCTCATGTTTGACCTAAAAGCTGTAATAGCATCGAACATAGTAAGTTATCGCCAGATAAAATTAATCGACTGGAATACGTTCGCCACTCTGTTGAGGTCATTGGTGTGGAACACATTCTTTCTGACCTCTGACCCTAGTATAGCAACCGAAGTATTTACAGAACACTTCAGATTTTGTATGAACATTTTAGCCCCGGAAAAATCGAAACGCCGTAGAGTGTGTGGTAAAAACTGGACCCTCACTCCAAAAGAGGAACGTAAGCTCAAAAATCTGAAATCACGATATCGAAAAACACAAGACTTCTCCCTTATTATTCAAATGCACAAAATGTTTGACACGATAGAAACTAGGACCAAAATGCTCCATCAGAATGAAGAAAAACGTGCATTGAACAGCAAAGAGAAAAGCTTTGAGTTGATGCAGTTATTGAAACGCAGAAACTGTACAAGAGACCCTATTATCTCAGTAGTTACATTACAGAACAAAACTACCGTAGATGATCCCGTAACAATCTGCGAAGCCTTCAATTCGTATTTTGCTGCTTCCTTCAACATTGAGGAAAATGTATTGCCCTCACCTCTCCCTGTAAAAACAAACACGTTCCTAAGCCACGTTACTGTTGATGCAGTAAAAATCCGCTCTCAGTTAGCTACTATCAAACCCTCTTACCTACCTGGTCCAGAGGGTATACACCCTGTTGCTCTCAAACACGGAGGGGATGACATCCCTTTCCTTTTGCTTAATATTTATACACTTTCTCTATCGTTAGGTTCCTTCCCACTCCAATGGAAAAATTCTATAATTCAGCCCCGTTACAAAGGTGGCTCACGACAGAACATCAACAATTATCGTCCCATTAACCATACTTCAATTTGTTCCAGAGTATTGGAAAGGATAATAAAATGTCGCATGGTTGAATTCTTATTATCACAAAAGCTTATAAACCTATCCCAGCATGGGTTCCTCAGCAAACGTTCGTGCATGACGTGTCAGCTGGAATTCTTTGATCATGTTACAATATCTGCTGATTCAGGGAATGCAGTTGTTATCATACTCCTGGATATGCAAAAAGCTTTTGATCGTGTGCCTCATAAGCGCCTTCTGATCAAAATGGCATCTTTCGGTATACGTGACCCATTACTCAGCTGGTTTGCTTCATACCTTGTGGACCGCACACAAACAGTGAAAATAGGAGATAACAGCTCAACGCCCAGACCAGTCACCAGCGGAGTGATTCAAGGAAGCGTCCTGGGACCGTTGCTCTTTCTTATGTATATAGATGATATATGTGAAGTTATCAAACATGGCAAACTATTCCTATTCGCTGATGACATCAAACTTGTCTATACTTTTCCTACTGGCGATCTCAATTCTTCTTTAGGAAATATACGGGAAGACATCATGTCATTAGAGTCTTGGTGTCAAACCTGGCTGATGAAATTCTCAGCCAATAAATCCACCATTGTCACACACGGTTGTCATATACCAGAGGACTTTATAAAGCTGGATGGTCATGCTATTCCAACTGCCAACTCAGTCCGCGACCTAGGTATACGTTACTCAAACTCATTCAATTTTGCTGAACACATTTCTTTCCTAGTAGCTAAAACTAAGCGAACGATTGGATACATCAGGCACTCATTCTTTTTTCCTGCAGCTCGACTGCACCTTTATAAGCTGTGCGTACGACCCCAGCTTGAGTACTGCACGTTCATATATAGTCACTTGCGCAAGTCTGATAGGCTAGCTCTGGAAAGTCTCCAACGTGCATTTACGAAAGGTTTAGTGGGTTATCCGCCTTCGTTGAACTACAGAGAACGATGCCAGACGCTTAAACTGGATCCTCTTTGGCTACGGCGTCTCAAGCTAAACCTTGCGCTCATGTATAATCTAGTTTATAGCAATAAATTTAAGGTAAAACTCGCGATTCGCCTTCAACATAGCTCAAAATACAACATCAGGAACAAAGAGTTCACTTTGGCAACTCTTAAATCCCGTAGAAAACTCCGTTCAAATTTTTTCCTAGTGAAATATACTTACATTTGGAACAAACTCCCACATGCAATTAGAACCAGTAAGAATATACATCAATTCAAACGAAGCCTAGAAACTTTCCTAACATTAAAGAACGTCATGTTGATCTTCAAACTCTGCCTGCCTGAAGACGATATCTTTCAAAACGGACCTAATAACATCTAACCATCTGATCTAATCTAATAATAACGGAGGGTGAATCTATACCACAGGATGTAACGCCACACACACTTCGAACCGATCAAAGCTATCAATTTAGCCATTTGAGAAATTCCTCATTTCGAAACTTATCATTTCTCCAGCAGGATAGATCCTGTACACAGCTTTGTCGAAAATTGCAGCTACATAGCAAAACTACATATGGCATCTTAAACATCCCCGTTAGTAGTAACCAAACCATCCCGGTACTCTTACTCCATACTCAACGATTATCAGCTCTGTATAGCTATTAGCCACCACGCAATAGCTGTGCAAGTTAAAACGGTTTAGAGAATATATATAACTTAACCTGTTCGCCTCATATGATTACATATAAATACGTGCCTCTTCCTATTCTACAGACAACCTGATAATCTTTCCGTGTTGCTAAACATCTTCCCATTCTACACAACGGCCGGACATACTAAATCGATATCGGAATTCGGCTGTAGTCATATACTAGGATAATCTGTGAATTGGTCACTTTTCGCGTTATACGACAACAATTATTTGTTAGAGATATATATTTTACTAATTAGCACAAAATTGTAAATGTTATATAAAGGATTTAGCCAGAAAATGTCAGAATCCATCATTCGTCATACTTCACATGACCATTTTACGTTCTTCTGCTTATCACGTAATTTTGCCTTTCATTCTTGATTCTACGGTAAATTCCAATGCGTGACAACATTCCACAACGTTCGGAGAATCAAAATCCTGTACTGGTTGGGCAATTCGTGAAATTCCGTCGATTTCAGGAAATAACGGAGTCCAGTCCAGAAGCTCGTCCAGTCCTCCGGAAAAATTGGTACCCACCTATCTTCCCTCATCTTCCCAAAAATTTCTACGTATTTTTCCGAAGCCATCCATATCAACTAATGGCGAAATTCTTCGACTATTCATTTTCTCCATCCTGAAAAATCCTTTTTCTGGCATGACCTTGAACATAAGACCTACGTTAGCCTTGTGAAGCAACAATTGATGTAACAACTTAACATTTTTTATCGAATATTGAAAATCTTGAGAACTTTTGTTTCGGAAGCAAGTGAGCCATCTGCCTCTTCATAAACTAGAGTGTTCCTTCATTATTTTGTCCGTTTTATTACTCTATTTCCATAATTGGTGTCTTGTACAATTAACAATTATGTGTACGTTATGTAGTTCACGTTGAAATGTGTGTACTGATCACGCTTATCCGAGCGTGTTTCTCACGAATGGGTTGAGAAATATACCATTATTATTATTATTATTATTATTATTATTATTATTATTATTATTATTATAATTTGTGCAACATGCAAAAATGACGTAAGAACGTTGCTGCGCAAAGATGAAGCATCGTCAGTGAACAAAAGCAAGAAAAACCCTACAATCCTGTATATCGGCCGTATACATACAGTCGGCCTCTAGTTTAGGCAGTAATCGCATTCTCGGGAAAGAAGATTTTCGATCTCCCTTCGAGACATATGATGACAACTGTCTGCAAATATATATTTTATTAGATAACACGAGAGTTTTCTCCAGGAAATCACATATTCCATTGTTCGTCACAGCTGACACGGTCACTTTACGTTCTCCCGTTTCATCGCATAATTTCGCGTCTTGTCCTCGATTATACGAAAGTATCTCATGCGAGGAAACATTCTACCACGTCCGGACGCTCAAAATCACGTGATGATTGAGCATTCTTCGAGATCTTCGAAGTTCTGAGTTTGAGCAAATAACGAAGTCCAGCTGAGAGGTCCATCCATTCTTCCTCGATTGTATGTGCTTTCCTATCTCCTCCTCATACCGATGAAATTAGTAACATATTTTTCCGGAACTGGCTTCATGGAATAGAGGCGAGATTCTTTCTCTATCTTCACGGTGAGCACCTTGTGGAGTGCAATCTCATTAACTACTAGGCATTTACATCGAATCTTGGAGACTTTAAGAACTATCGTCTTAGAAGCATGTATCTCAGGTATTTGTTCTTAGACAGGAATTTTCTCTCTTACTATATCTGTTTTGTCGCCATGTCCACATATTTGACTTATTGTACAATTAACAACTGTGGTGTGCACTTGTGTATATGGTCATACAATGTGTACATTGATCACTCTTACCTGAGCGTGTTTCACATAGATGCATTGAGAATTGAAATATTATGATTTTTATTACGATATCGCACGGGTGTCTGTGTGAAATTGGGTCTCCTTAGTCGTTGTACCAGCCGAAATCACTACTGACCGCAGTTCTCAGCTAGAATGTGCGCCCTCTCGTGATGTGCAACGTTTACTTGATTGTGAGTGATTTTGAACAGTTGGCAGTCACGAAGTAGCCGGTGGGTTGACGGAACGATTCCGCCGTCAACTAAAAACTGCTGACCATGATGCAACCTCTCAATTCAGCAGACCAGAAAACCTGTCATTGGTTCTGCTCAAACTCACTCAAGAGCGACTCTTGCTTCATCCCAGCCGGGCTCTTGTACGGCTGCCTTTTGAAGTACTCGGGTACTTCAGATTCGCTGGCGGGATCGACTCAATATCATGTGGTATGTGCTCGAAGATGCGCACTCAACGGCTAAAGCCAACAAAAAAGGCTGGTCTGAAGTCAACCCAACCACATAGTGGCTTACTTACATGCTGCTTCCTGTTCGGCAGTACCTTCTAACCATCCTGTGGTGCTCTATTTTGTGTGCACAAACGAAGAGTAATCGGATTCATGATTCTATAAGCATCGACCACTTAACAGTAGCCCTCCTGTATACTTCTGGGCTACCTGTCCCTAATCCGTAGGTAGGCATTCCTTTGCCAGAGGAAAATTTTCTGGATGACCTCACTCCACAACTTGCATCAGTAGCTTCGGAACTCCCCACGCTTGCAACTCTCCTAACCGTCTCCACTTCCGGCATGTTGTTGACGGCCTTACAAACTACCCGTTTGCTTTCAAGGTTTCACAAATGGCAACTTCTACTTTTTTGGAGTGCTCCTATTGGTTCCATCACATTTTGAAGTTCAGAGTTGCACAGCTAACTGTACGTAGTGTTTAGATCCACCACAGCGGCACTGCCTTTATTGGGCGCAGTTCCAGTTTCGACGCAATAGGTTATGAAGAAATGTGACACATTTGGTTTTTTACCAGATATGCCAATGAAGCCGAAGAACATACTGAGAACAACTAGCAGGAAACTGCTGGGAAAGAAAAAACTTGTCTAAAGAACGTTTCCACCATTAGTTTGGCCCAGCTGAATATGCAGTATGGGTGAATGCGAGAAATCAGGACATCTGCATCCTCGCGTTGATAGGACAGAGCTCTCCAAATATTCGAGTTCACGATTTGACGACATCGCTGTTCAATGCTCTTCCATGGCTCCGTCACAAGGGAAAAGGATACAACAGAGAAGTATCATGGAGATGCAGGTGAGAAAGAAGGATATACCCCGATAAAATTTTACAGACATTTGCAATAGTCCGTAGGCATCCGTGTACTTGTGAACACTCATGCTGACAATATTCTCCCACATTCACTGCTCTTTATTCGTACCTACCGGCTCACGCATTATTATTCTGTGCACCCCAGCACGGAAACACATACTTCACATATGGACAAGCAAGCATGCCTGGAGCAGCTTTCCTACCACCTTGCTCAAAAGGCTTATACCCATTGTACTCATACCAAGTGAAAATCCTTCTGACCGAAGCTTCTAATATCCTGTCTGTGTTCTGTGAGCAACGGCAAGCGCCTTGACATAATGTGCTAACACATTAAAGATTGCGGTATTGTGTCTTTGTTTTGATACGTGCGGTTTCCACAACAACATTCACCGTAGAAAGTTGTTAACATTGTAAGGGTCCGAAACTATGTGAAAGAGAGACGTTTCGGTACATAGACACTTTGGAAAGCGGTGAAGCGAGAAGAGGCGTTGCGGATAGCTAGAGTGATCCCCAGCGAATGAAAATTGTCGCAGGAAAGAAACAGCGATGTGACTGGTAACACCCTGCGAACGCATTCCGTTTCGAAGAACCTTTATTCAAAATATTCATCGAGGATGTGGTCATCTTTAGATATGTCAGCCAATTTCGCTCTTGCCAGATATTCCGGATAGCACATGTCCAGTGGGTGTGGGTCCTGATTAGCGAGGTTTGTTTGTCACGTTCAGCGACCCGCTCCACAAGAGCAAAAGCATGGAGACCACTTCGGAGATAACTAACAATACCATTTTGCTGTCACGATGCCCTGGCCACAAGAACATTTTTGTTTTAGGAGGAAAATGTTTGAAACCTGACGTATATTAGAAGCATTGGAGTATAGGTCAGGACAGTTACCGTGCCTCAGTGTTTGAAATCGTTTCTAAGCGCACGGCAGTAGAGGATGAGACAGATGGGTTAGTAAACACGCACTCTGGGAGTGGTGCGTGTGGAGGCAAAATTTCGGGAAAGTGAAAGGCTTTTGAGAGGTTGCACCCAAGATGGTACTCCCTCTTCATGAACAGCGATTCATCCAACTCAAAGATGGAATGAGTTCCAGAGACAGAAAACGCGCTCAACGTCGTTGCACTGGCTGAATACTGCAAACTGGCCGAACGTTGTCGGACACAATGGTTTCTTGGGGGCCATGCGTACTAAGCAGTTGGCGAAGAGTGTTGATGGTAGCAGTCGCCGTCGGTGAAGTCAGTGGTATTATCTCAGGCTATTTGAAAAGTGCGTCCGCCAAGACGAGATAAGAAATCTCGTTTACTGTACCGACGAAATCGCCGTGAGCTATAGCGACCATAATAAATAATACTATGGTAGTCGCATTCATCTGTATCTTTCGGGTAATTTTGTTTTTGCATCTGTTTTTGTTTTAATCAAGCTACTCATTTTGTAACATCTGTCCCGGAACTAAAAACACTCTCTCCGAACCTCGCTAGCTTGACGCATCTCTCCGTACGCTCTATTTTCTAGGGTCGATAATAATACACGGGGGTCAACGCGCTGTCTTGGTTTATCATTGACGATCGGTTGCCAATAGTGAACACTGAGTGAGTTCTATTTTGTTGGATCAGTTCCGAAAATTGTTAAGCCCGAAATTAATTTGAACGCTTGGTTACACTTTGTCTTTTTTGGTGAGTTTGTTCCGTGACGTTATTTTGCCTTGTGCATTCGGAAGGTATTTTCTTTGCTCGTTATACATTTTGGTTATATTATTTTTATATCACCGTTTTAATTATTCGTTACTGTGTAACTGTCACTTGTCATACTTATGTCAGATAACGATTCTAAGCCACCCAGGTATCCCACAATAGCCATATCACTGATGGGTCCCGCCGCTCTTAGAGATGGACCCTATCCTATGGTTCGTATACCTAGGGGCAGAATTATACAATAGCCGAGCCTCTTCTGACCGGGCTAAATTTAGCCAGTTAATAGCTCGTTTGCCGAAAGAGGTCACGACACAGCTGTGAGATGTGTTAGTGAGCCAACCTACAGAGATTAGCTACGGAACTTTTAAGAAAGCGTTAATAAAGTGAGTTACCCCATAGGGAAAGACTTGCCTGCAGCAGCTATTTAGTGAGCTAAAGCTGGGCGATAAGCGCCTCACGACCCCACTTCGGGAAATGCAACAACTGCCAAGCACGTGGCACATGGACGAGTCCCTCTTGTGCGAACTTTGGATACAGATATCACCGAGAATGGCGCAGACGATTGAACTTATCGTGGGATTACGGCCCTTAGCGGAAGCAGCGGAGATAGCCGACCAGGTTTTTAGCCGCTCCTCAACCAGGTTAACACCTCAACCCAGGAGCCAGGTCGGGTGAAAAATGTGTCGTCACATAATGCAGGCGGCCCCACTACATCAGCACCGAACATAGAAGCATTGTGGGCGAAAGTCGCAGATTTGCTTCGCGATTTTAGCATAATCCCTTTAGATCGTCCAACACGCCGCCGTCCCAGCAGATCGCCCAGGTGCACAACGTCACAGCCAAACGACGGTCACTGTTGGTATCACCAACGTTTCGGCACGTGATCAACCAGGTGTGTTGAACTGTGCACTTATCTGGCGACCAAGCAGGGAAACCTCTACGCTGGTCTGTAATGGTGACCAACGTCGTCGGCGTTGCACCCTGTCGTCTCACATTTTTGAAGGACGTAGATAAGGGGACCACGTTCCTGGTTGATACCGGGGCAAAGGTTAGTGTATTTCCGACTAAAAGAGACGAGGTATCACACCATTGCAGTCCACAACTCCATGTGGCGAACGGCACTCCTATACCTACTTATGGGTAGCGTTTCTCAACCCTTAATCTATGTCTCAGGTGGATATTCTGCTGGGTTTTCACGATTGCCGCGGTACCCTCTGCCATGATAGGCTTTGGTTTTCTCCGGCATTTTGACTTTCTGGTTGATACGAGACGACGTCTGTTGATCGATTCTAGCACTAACCTATGTATTCCCTGCATGCGTGCAACATTTGCGGCCATAAGACCCATATATGTCCAACCCGTCACCCCCAGAAAAGTTGTGGACCTCTTCACTAAGCTCCCACAGCTCGTTCGCACGTCGAGCGATATCCCACCTGTGACCCCAAGTATCACACACCATATCCGTACTAAGTGAGCCCCCGTCTCTGCACGGCCTCGCCGGTTGGCTCCCGACAAGCTCAAACCCGCCAGGGCAGAGTGCGAACACATGCTTGAACTCTGAATAATACACCCTTCAGAGAGTCCATGGACCTCACCGTTGCACATGGTTCCTAAGAAGTCAGGTGACTGACAACCACGCAGGGATTACCGCGGGCCAAACAAAGAAACCGTCCCTGACAAATATCCATTCCCGCACATGCAGGATTTAACGACTTGCTTACATGGAAAAACCATATTCAGCAAGATAGATTTAGTATGTGCATATCACCAGATCCCGGTAGCTAAAGAAGACATACCCAAAACGGCTGTCGTAACCCCTTTTGGCTCTTTCGAATTTTCTCGAAAGCCACTCTGAGCAACGCCGCCCAAACTTTTCAACGTTTCATTCATGAAGTAACACGTGGTTCACACTTCGTCTACTCTCATCTGGACGATATTTCAGTAACCCGTTCATCACAGGAAGAACACGTTACTCATCTCCGCGCCCTACTGGGATGTCCGACCCAACACGCTGTCACAGTTAATCCCACCAAATGCGAACTGGGTAAGGCCACGATAGAATTTCTGGGTCATAAGTTCTCAGAAAAGGGAATCGCCGCACTCACGGGTAAAGTTATAGCTATTCATGAATATCCTGGTTCGAATTCCTTCGAGCAACTCCGTCGTTTTGGTGGTCTGGTCAACTACTACAGACGCCTCAACCTCACTGTGCGCACATAATGCAGCCAATGGCCGATCTTCTCCGTAGAGGTGAACGCAAATTCCAGGTCACCGAGGCTGCACGCACTGCGTTCGCTAAGCTCAAGGATGCGGTAGCCGAACTAACTCTCCTTACCCATCTTAATCCGAATGCACCACTGTCCATTTGACAGATGCGTTGGACACAGCCGTTGGTGATGTTTCACAACAGCTCGTCAAAAAGCAGTGGCAACCGTCAGCTTTCTTATCCAAACGATTACGACCTGCGGAATCCCGCTATAGCACATTCGGTGGAGAATTGTTAGCTATCTATTTAGAAATCCGCCATTTACGCCGTTCAGTGGAGAGCAGGACCTTTACGGTTTACACCGTTAACCTACTCCTTAAACACTTCATCCGACAGGCATTCCCCAAGGGATGTTAGGCACCTGGATTATATTTCTCAGGTCACGACGGATATACATGTCTCAGGTGCCGAAAATACTGTCGCAGACGCTCTTTCACGCGTTCGTAACCTCAGTACAGCTGCTGACAACAGTACCGATTCGGAAGCCATGTTTGCCGCACAAGCCACTGACCCTGACATTGAGCATCTTTGCCAAAAGAGCTCTCACACAATTCAACCAGTACCTCTAATATCTTCAGAGGGAACAATCTTCTACGACACTTCAGAGGACATACCTCGTCCTGTAGTGACCGCGTCCTTCCGCCGTTCTGGCATACGCGTCTGAGCGAAACGAGACGGGGAAGACCACTGGCTTGCCCAAAGTCCTCTGTCTTTCGGTGGTGAATCTGAAAACTCTGACCGAGCAGGATGATGGCCCGGAGCGGAAGTCGGCTGGCGGAGTACACCGATATGCCCTTCTTCGAACTAAAGATTGAGAGCATTGTTTTGTGATAGGCTGGTAGGGTGAACGGCCGACCACATATCAGCTTATGGAACCGTTTCACTGTAAACACCAATGCCATGGCCCCCTATTCTATCAGGCCGTGGTTTCTGTCAGCGGAGCCCGAACGTTATGTAACGAAGATGGAAGTGCACTGTATTGGCCGACGAAACTAAGGAACAAACAAGGTGAGGAGACATCCTTGAATGGTGGCATTTGCCTAATAACCCGGGTGTTCTCAGGGTCGGAGTGGCTGTCGGCTGCACCAAAAATGTAGTCCAGGTATTAGGTGGATTGAAAAAAGAATTGGCATTTCTCCGGTCGCAAACGGAATTCGTGCCATCTGATAAACCCCAGGACAGCATGAATTCGGTTTTGCAACTCTTCTGGGGTGCGTCCGACAACTGGCATGTCGCCCCAGTACGTAGTTCCTCTGGAAAGACCAGTAGGAAGAGTGCACATCACCTGCCGGGAAATTGTGTGAGCCTTCTTAATACCAAACGGTAGTATGATATACTGAAATAACCCGCGGTGGGTGTTGATAATGACCGAATCACAGGGCTAGGGTGCGACTCCAGTTTTTAGATAAGCATCCACAATATTCGGTTTGGCGGAACCAGCTCCGCCATTGATGGATGTGTACGGATCGTCTGGCTCTGGAAGTGGGTGGCAGTTCGATTTCAAGGCAGAATCCAGCCTGGTTGAGGAGTTGGCACAGGAGCGAGTCGAACCATTGGCCTTCTTGACCACGACAATTAGAACCGCTCAAACAGAGCACGACAAAGAGCTGAGGACATCCTGTTCCGTTAGTTGATTGAGCTCTACGTCCACAAGTGCCAAAGCTGCGTACGGTGCTGGTCTTTTTGGACGGAGGACAGGTTGAACTTTCGGAGATTGGTGCAGGATTGCTTCGGTCCAAGAGCACAGTCTCAGGCTTTCCCGGGGAACGGGTACTATCCGTTGAACCGTTTCAGATGTCGCGTTACGCGACGAGGCTGTGGATCGCATCTGGTTGCATGTTGCTCGAACTGACAATTCGGCCAGGCCAAATTGTTCTAGCCAATCTAGCTCGCGCAAATTTAGATTCAAACCAGAAACGTAGCAGGAACCGTTAATAGTTGTGCCGCGGGATGAGACGCAAAACTGCTGTTGGCCGGTCAAATGTGAAAAGCCATCATAGGCGCTGGTGGCAGGCTGAGAAGTCCGTCGAATTGGGGGTCAGTCCAATGCTATTTAGAAATTCTTCGGAATGACTGCAATATCCAGCGTAGTGTCCAACTGCAGTAGAACCGGTAGCCATTTATGATGACCGACACGAACTTCCGTCAACCGGGGCCGTTATACTGGAGTGTGGCCATTAGGCTAACGGATCTGCCAATCGGTTTGGATTCGAGCCTTCACTGGAACTCGGGGTTGTATGACGACTGGGAGGCAGAGTCACCACTGCCAATGTGCCGGGTTTGACGGAAGTCGTCGTTTTGCCCCAGTTAACCACACCGAGAACAACGTTGTAGTCTGGGAGGACAGTCACGATGAAAGTGCAATGCCTGCACGGGGCCGGTGGCACATGAGCACACAGAATGCGGTCCTTATTCAGGGCCAGGGTGCCATGATAGGTCCTGGGCTCGCGTACCACTATCCGAACTGCGTGCGACTGAGCCGGGGAGCACTGCATGTACGAGACATGTGCCGCGTTGGACCATTGCAGCATCGTGTTTAAGGTTGATTAGGTGGTTACATTCATTGATGAGCATCTGGTACCTTTTCGTGAAATCTTGCTCGACCAGTACTGATGTCTGCGTCTTTCAGAGAGTAAAGACCGCAAACGAATACCAGACACGAATTAATCCTCGAGAAGAAAACCAAGCTTGAAACACTGACCTTCGTGATTGTCCACACCGACATATGTGACGTAGTCGTCGTCAGACTTGACCGGTTTCAGGTATTGGTACCTTGTGTTGAACAAGAAAGATTGTGAACCAAAAATGGGCCGCAACTTCTCAGCATTTTTCTCAAGGTAGCTGTCGCGTGAGTTCTTTAGAAGGATGTAGTTGAAATACTTCTCTTGCTCCACGGTACCGAGTTTGCGTTAGAGGAGATGGACCTCCTACAGCGACAACAAAGTGGTCCCCGTACCGTCTGAAGCAGACGTCAAACCCGCCTGGACATCGTAGTGAAACTCGATGATGCCGCCTGAGAGAGCATCAACTAATTGCTTCCCACTAGCCGACGCCGGTGGGTCCAAGTTTGATGTAGATAAACAATGAGTGACTACCCTGATAAATGTGGGCTGCTGCGTGGGAAGGCATTTTGAACAAACGGATTCGTCAATCTTAAAGGAAAAGCATCAGACTCGTTCGCCAAAATTTTGCCACTGGATCTATGGCCTACGAGCGCGTAAATGGATGGCAGAATAACTGCTGGTGATACGACGGATAACGGAACGGCGGTCAATGGCAATGATCAACGGACTGCGGAGTGTACACGATTAGTTCGTGACATCCCGGCCAACCTGACCACCTGAGGCTAACGCGTGAACACAGAAAAAGGACCAGCCTCCGGACAGAGCTCTTTTTGTCACCCAGTCTGAAAACCGTGGTCACAATCCCGTCCATATCTATATATAGGGTTGCGGCCAGCAACTAGCAAATGTTCAACAAAAGTTCAGATAGTGCAGGGTGGACGTGTAGTCAAGATGATAGACACGATTGACATGCTTGTGAAGACCGGAGAAGCAAATGACCCAGGCATAGCTGAAAGTCCCTCACAAATGTACTTTGTTAGTCTCTTTGTCACACAACGTTTCAGGGGAACTGGCGACTTCCTCAACATCTTCGCAACCGTATTTGTACAAACTGTCATGCTTTACCTTCGACCCACCACTTCGGTAAACAAGTATTTGCGGCACAACCTTGCTAAAGAGGTACTCTCTTGTGCACGCACGCAGGAGCACATGCCAAGCATATGCTGGTATGTAATGGCATTCACTCATTCATAAACGTTAGGTAATCACTGAAGGATTGTAACGATTCACGTCTGATCGTTGAGTCACGCGTAGCCCAAAGAACGGATCCCCAAAATGAGAACAAGATTAGATCCAACAATTTCTACGGTGTTATCAACGAAATGCATCAAAAATTACAGAAGGCAAACCTCAATCGTTCGTGACGATAGTCTCGTCCAGCAAAATCAACAGCTTCTCAACAGGACCAACAAGGTCAAAGGTGAACCGACACGCCAGCGGACCAGGACAAGAATGGCCAGTCGCGCGGCGGACATTTAGTGACACATTAGTTCAATAAAACAAAGTGGGGTGGATGAGGTAGTGGGAAAAAGTGTCAGGTTAGTGAGAAAAATGGGGAAAGCAAACGATGGGAACAAATTTTCTTAGTTCGTGGATGAACAAAGTTACAGCGCCTGCCAAAATTCGTCTGCATCTGACAGACCGTTGGTAGTGCTGTACAGTTCTGGCTCCCTATCTTTCTATACTTAATATATTTATCCACATGACACACACTAGAGACCTCGCAAACCGTAGTGTCTAACAATCATGCTTCTCTCACAAACAGAGGCGCTTCACATCTCCACTCATTAGACCGGTCTTCGTGCGAACCTCTGCAGTACGGACTAGTTTGTCCCCGTCTACTTTACGTTTCAGTCCATCGGATACAACAAGAACAACGTCACCGACTTGGAAATTACGTTGCCTTGTCAACCACCTCTGACGCACTTGCAACAATAACACATACTCTCGAGACCACCTTTTCCAGAAGGTAGCTACCATGTTATTCGCTTGTCTCTAACACCTAGTGTACCTGTCTACTAGATTGCATTCTGGGGGCCAACCCTGTATTGCTCCTCAAGAGAAGTAAGTCATTCGGGTCCATTCGGAAGATACTCGCGAGTTTCTGTTTTCGGTGAGCTATCAAATAAATTGTAGTGTTGGTTCCTGAATTCGTACGCCCAGAGTTCCCCAACCTTAGGTTACCGTGAATCGGAAGTCGCAGGGGGAAGACGATGAATCTGCAAATAAAATTTATTTACTGATTTGCTCACCTTTTCACAACAGACTTCGGCGTACCAATTAAGGGGTGCTAGGGAGTTGGAAGTGAAAGCACCTTGGGCACAACCGCACAGCAGCCGCCAGAGATGAAGAGGGCGTCGACGGGAAATTCCAGTCGGCCCTTGGAATCCAAACGAGCGTTAGACTGGTTAAGCGGTGTTCCTCAGGGTAATAGCTCAACATTGCTATCCTGGTGAATGTAACTTACAGCAGTTGGGATGGCGCGGATTCATTACACAGCTACGAATAAAACTGCGATACCTATGCCGGCACACTAAATTTGATGCTAGTGGCTCGTAGTAAATTTACGTTCACAAGGTAATGTGAACCAGCGCGGTGGTACTCGCAAGGCAACTCTGGCGTCGCGCGGAGTTTAGAATTATGGAGATGTCGAAGGTGATCTCAATAAAAAAATTTATTTATCGACGTATACTGAGAAGTTTTTGTCTTCTGACCATGCAGCCAAACTGATCAATCTCACTGGAAGTTGACATCGCTTTAGATTGCCGAAAACCCTAACAACGCCAGAAATCTTGTAACAGGAGGCATTCGGGTGAGTGGCCAATTTATTAAGGCATATAGCAAAACATAAGGGGTACCAGAATGAAATCTTTTGTTAACTCTGTAGCGGCCCAGAAATTTCATTGACCTGTTTGCAGTACGACGCAGAACAGCTCAAAAACTCATAATTGCACATATTGCACCATGGTAATTGAGGATGTTCGAAAGATGTTTACTGACTAACGGTTTGCCTGCATGTAATGTGACTGTGTGGCACGAAATCGAAACACACACATTTCCCGTATATTCATTCGGCGACGGCCGATATCTAACCTCCTTAGATAAATTGCATGTCGATGCTGTTGGAACTGATCAAACAAAATAAAACCCTGTCAGTTATCACTATCGACAATCGATCGACAGTGAAAAGCCAAGTCTCAGCGCGTTGGCTTCGTATATTATTACCGAACCTGGAAAATAGAGAGTACAGAGAGACACGTCAAGCTAGCGAGGCACGGAGCGAGTTGTGATTTTAGCCCCGGGCCGGATGTTACAAAATGGGTAGCTTGACTAAAACAAAAGTAGGTACAAAACCAAAATCATCGAGAATGTACAATGAATGCGACTATCAAAATATTATTTAGTATAGTCTCTACAGTTCTATTTGTAGCGCTTCAATGTTCCCATCCGTTCTTTCTAGGTAGAATTTCACCGGACGCTCAGTACAAAAATATCGTTGAAAATACGAATGGAATACTTAGCTCAGGAAGTGTACAGGGGTGTTCTAAACCATTTTATTGCTCTTACTACCACCCATCAGCACCAATGCATGTCAAAAGCGTAGGTGACCGACCAAGCCAAATGCTCCTCTGATAATTATCACTCACACTCTTCTAGCAGAACACAGGCTAGGCACATTGGACCGTGGTTTATGACTACATTATTTGTCCCCTCTTTGTCAGTAGCCGACATAATAGCTATTCTTCAATGATCAATAATCTCCATTTGTATCGGTGACAGGTTGCTTGGTTAAACTATTGGACACGCCAAAACATCAATTATTGGACAAATAGGAGCGGCGTGACTAGTGTCCGGTCCGGAAGAGTTTGGAAGATCCCGTTATTAAAAAAAGACTCTCATTTCAGAAACTGCGACTGCAGGGTTTTGTGTTGCTGGTGTTGGCCATGTTCAGGTTTAAGTTGAAGTTGCCCAGAACGAAAACAGATGTTGCCGATCGGATGTCCAAGAAATTTGTGCGGGAATGTCAGATGGATGCACTCAGAATTGAGACTGCCTCATTTAGGAGAGGGTTTAATGGACTTTCATCGATCCGCTTTCCATTTCAAACAGCCTCTCTTGGTTAACAAAATAATCTGTATGGGCGAGAAAAAACAATATCGGTATGGACTTCCAATGGATGTCGATATGCCTGGTGTTTACCGTACTCCTTCTTCAGACTACCAGTAGGGAGGGTTACAACCAACACAGTCAGGTGGGGACAAAAGCAACTGAGGAGGTTACCAATCCAGGTATCCTTGGGTTAAATAACAGAGCATGCGTGAGTATGGTGAGAAGAAAAGACAAATGAAAAAAGCTAAACGATCAAACACGTCAGACAGTTGTCTCCTAAGCGGTTCGTAGACGGCACTCAGTACATATCATTATGTCCGGTTAAATTTTAAAATAATGCGGTTAGCTAATTTTGTGTCAAGTTCAGGGACACCTTAGAAGTATTTAAGTACCATCAACTACCAACAGCTCTTCTGCGCCAGCATGAGATGATCAGAAGAGCATATTTCCGTAGGTATTGAGCCACGAACTGTTTGGGATGCACCTTCACTTACCGACGCCAGACACATTCTGCCATTTTTGAGACTTCTTCTAACAAAAATATTTATGCAACAACGACTTCTCTAGCTGTCTGTCGCAGAAAGCAGAAAAATATGAGAGAAAGAAAAGTGTCACAGGCCGTTCACGGTTGGATAGGCGAACACTTATCAGACTGGTCTCAACTCACTCGCGATTCAAGGTCGACCAGTAATACACAGGTATTGTTTGTGTCTTCCATTTTGTTACCTCGATGATACACACTCTTCTGGTTTATCTGTTGCTTCCAAGAGTAGCTTTTTTAGCTCTCGTTGGTTCGACCTTTCTGCCACATCACTAGTAAGTCTGGGGCTCAGGAGCGATATGAAGTGCAGATATGTGAAACATAGCTGCTTAGCCTGATGACCCCTGAGTAGATAGCGGGATGATAATATAACTCATTTCACCCTAGTTGCCACCCGTGGGGTTGAGGCTGCTGGTCCACAGGCGGAATATTTTCATCACGGTGTCAAGGATATTCAATGCCTCAACAGTTTGGTCTTTGTTTTAAAGTTGTCTGCTTTGAGTCCAGCATTTACCCGAAGCATATAAAAGTACCACAGTTAACTGATACTAGAAAAGGAGTCGTCTGGGATCTATCTCTGATCCGATCCGAAGCTGACCTGTAATAAATTCCAAAATCGTAACGACTCCGGCCATGGCTAGATGGAACTCAACTGGAAACGGAATTTGCATGTAAGTTTTCTGGCGTAAATATAGGCATGTAAAATAGTCAACGCCCCATCCAACCAAAATACTGAAGTAAATTCTTACGTTTTTTTCTCGTTCCTAACGCCTTCATTTGACAGTGTCATATATTTCGTCCACGAACGGACGAGTTAAACCGCAACCACCATGCAGATAGCATCTTTCGGTGTGAGCAATAAATGCAGAACAATTAGCAATGAACAAAACAACTAAAGGTTTATTACACGTAATTCACAAAATCCTACAATTTGCACCTACTTTTAAATTATTATTTCGTCCATTTGATTGGAGAAAAAAAACTTTGCACTACGTTTACAGTTGATATTACCAGCTCGCGAAGTGGGGATGACGGCGATACCACTGAGGTCGTGTTCAGTTTGCAGGGAAATTGAAGACTGGTTGACCCGTATTAAATAAGATTGTCTGAAGACAAAAACAACGTGAATCTGGAACTGTTATCAGATCAGTGTTATGAAATTGAAGTATATGACATGATCGTTAGAACCGTCATACATGTACGTTTCAATGCCACAATAGTTTATTTAGTTGCAAATTAATTACCACTAACGTAGGCTCACTAACTAAGTGATTAACATTCGGCCATCTGAAGGCCAAATCGATGCAGTCGACCACCTGCTTTTCCAAAAGTGTTCGCTCTTCATCATTGTACATGATGATAAGAGAAACGAAATAGGAGCCAAAGGTCAATGAAACAACAAATGGCATATGTTCAGATTGATACAAAACAGAACGATTGCGTCCGGTCCACTCCAGAGCCAGAGACGATAATCCACTCCTAAGCAGGATGAACAAGGGAAAACACAGCGAATCCACCGGAGTACAACTCTTGAGGGACCGAATTAACTTCACGAAGGCAATCCCGTATGTTTCAACTCAAAGAGTCTGCTACCACCACAAACAACATTAACCAAGCGAACAATATACTCGTACGCTCAAGTTTTCCCTAGCCTTATGCTAACGAGATGCGGAAGTCAGAACGAGAAGACGGTGAGTCTACAAGCAACGTTTATTGAACGGTCCACGCAGGGTACAACAAGCATACTTCGATACATCAAAATTCTAGGGAAGCGGATGTGAAGGGACCTTTCTCCCACCGGCAAGCCAGCCGCCGAAGAGAGGAATGTTAACGGTACCCTCGGACGACCTTCAGAACCCAAGTAGGCGTCGGACTGGTTGGAGAGCGTCCTCAAGGATGATGACCGAAACAGTTATTTTATGGAATGTGGCAAAAACTATTGAAGATGATGCGCCACCAGTGAAGCCACGAGTTAAGATGCGATACCCACCCCAACACCCTAACTTTGATGTCAGTAGTTGGCAGTAGATTTACATTCATAAGGTAATGTGGACCAGTAAATTCGTACTAGTAGGGTGAGCCTTACGTCACAGGGAGTCTAGAATTTTGGGGAAGTCGAAGGTAGTCTCAGTGCATTGCCCTGTTTGAGTGAGGATGTCCGGTGAAGTGTGTATACTTGAGTAACCGAAGTGTCAAAGGCGTTCACCAAATTTGTGCGATGTAATGAGTACCAACATCGGTAGCTATTGTGCAAAGGTCATCGTCATGAATGAAACCGTTCCAAAGCCGCCATCCTCAGTGCTAGTAGGACTCAGGTATGGTCGATTAATTCTGGTGGCCAGACAGCAGGAGTGGGTTCCAGAACATGAAACGTCTGAGGTTGTCACAGCACCGTTGAAAACAGTTAACCCGTTTCCTTTTTTAACTGTTCTGATTATCTTTGACCATTGTTTTTGTAACACGTCAGAGCAAATAAGTACTGAACGTACCCGCATGAGTAGTATGAAGTCACCGTGGATAACATTACAGCACGGGTTAAATAATTAGCAACCGTCTTTGCTCAATACTTCACAACACAAAAATATACAACTACTAGGTGAAAAACAGGAGTTTGGAGAAAGACAACTGTTGTAGTGAAGTATGCAGACACTGGAACTGTGAACTGGCAAAGGGCGGTGGTGATAGACCACACAGACCACACAAGGATATCTGGTCTGCCTATCCTCACTCGTCCCAATGCCGAATTGCAAGATGCAGACCAAGGGCTCCATAGTGTACTGGTTTGGTTATTGGTATGGTGAGTCGTAATTCCTTTAGTGGTTGATCCATTCGGCAGAATGAGTGCACCAGGCGTGAAAGTACCGGTTACCACAGTGTGGACGTCGTCGCAGACCAACTAACATATCAAACATTAAGCAGAACGTAAATGTCCTAAAGAAAATAAGACTAAACGCATTCAAACCTGTTAGGCTCATTCATAACAATAAGCTATCCCTTTGATAAATTCGGTTCAAAGACTGGGTTGAGCACTGCTAAAGGCTTGATCATTGGACACTCTAAGAAGTGTCACGTACGAGGTATTTGGTAAACGAAGTCCTCTTCCGGTGAATCAGGTGGTCCTGAATATCACACGGTAAGCACCGTAGTGTGTTGGCACTGTGTAAAGAGCGCAGGGAAACACTTTCAGCGTAAACCTTGAGGCACAGTAAAAAATGAGTGATATTGTCAACATAAATTGATGTATATTAGCACGTGCAATAAACTACCATTTTACAGCATGTTTTTTTCATATTCTCCCGGTACATCCGTAGAACGCCATAATATCGTTGTGGTGACAGGTATAGTGCGCATTTCCACGACTTAACATATTACGATGTAAAAGTATGCCAGCTGTAAATGAACAGCATGGGTTAGAAAGAGGTCACAGTAGTAGCAAAATCTGCAGGAAACAGTGTGAACCGTGATGGGCGAGAAAAAGACGGCCATAATGGGCTAAACAGCTACTGACAGAATGTGCTGTCCGTTAACCATAAAGGTTGTCTAAACTAATAGTCGGCAATTTAGCAGCTATACATGATGCTGTGCTTCTAACGACAAACCTCAAAAGGACTGGCTGCAAGAAGACATCTACCGAATTCCGTAGCTAAACTGTTGATATGTTGGCAGGGTAAGCGTAGCGGCTGTCCATAATCTTACTGTCACTCAGAAGTGACCATAATCCTGAAACAACCATCTGGAGGTAAACCTCAACAACACGTGACAAAGTTCACTATGGCGGCCCGTTGGTGATCAAGTGTGGGTTGGTAAATAGCCTTATTAAATATAGGTATTCTTCACTATTCCATCGGTGATAACAAAATATTCAAGTGGAACAAAAATGGTCACAGATAAAAGTAGGGTCAAGCTACCAAAGTGTTTGGACTCATAGAGTGTGTTCGCAGGCATTAAAATGATTACCAATCAAATTCAAACTGCTAATGATGTGTACAGAATGACGAAGTTTGATCGGAACTCTGACGATGAAGTTATCAGGAAGAGACTAAAATACTGGGAGGAAAACATCCGTTTGGTATTATCAAATGATTGCACGGAAAGAGGAACAAGTAAATATGTGAACGTGTTGTATTATTTCACAACGTTGCTTTATTCAACTTAAACAAGGATCGAAGATTCTCCTGAGGTTCTAACTCTGCGAAAGTGGAATGAGGTAATTGATAAACAGGTTGGAAATAACACAACGTTGAGAGCAAGTTGTAATACTCTACGTTTCAACCACCTCGGGTGGCCTACCTCAGGAGTGTTGTAATTGTTTGTAATTGATTTCGATTACAATACCCCTGAGATAAGTTATTAAAATAATCTGAAAGTGTCCTAAAGTCTCATCATCAACTGGACGAAATCAACGATTTCACTTGTTCTATATTTGAGTAACCAGATGAGATTATTAAAACGGAGCACCATAATTCGGAAAATAAGGTATACAACTCCATCAGGTAACATGCAGAGTTTCTTAGGACGATAAAAAAAATTCCCCCAAATAATGTTATACCTTAGAATTAAATACCCCAGGAAGTGCTCACAAGATGAAAAAGATTGTCTCCAAGTCCTTTGGGGTAATTCATATGACCTACTTGAAGCGACCAAACCATTAATAAATCAGTACTACCCAAGACTTCAAGCATGGAATGTTGTGAATGGCAGTCAGCATACGGAAGACTCTTTGTACTGTGTTGTTCCTTGTCATCGGTGTATGTAGCAGCAACAGTAAGATTCGTATGGTTTGCCGCTGACTTATTTAGTGAGGAGAGTACCAAGAATGTGACTTATGGGGATACAGTGTGCTTACGGATTTCACAGAGTTTTTCGATTCAGTAATCTACCAGGCATTGCCATCAATGCTTTCTAAGTCAGCTTGCCCGGGACAGTTCAGCAGTTTACCCAAAAGTTTCGTATGGATACGGTAGGCATTGATCTCGAGTAGTTTTGGTGTACCACTGGAAAACGTCACCCAGTTCACCTTGGCCTGTAGTGTCGACATTCGTCCCTCTGGATTCAAAGAGTGCTTAGCAAGCCGGATGATGTTTGGATGGTCACTTGCCGCACCTGTTCCAAACCTACATTTACGATTATTCTTAACCAAGACTGAATACTGGGTAAACCAAAACTCAACTGCGAAAATTAAGTTACCTCTCCACTGACACACGGATTGTTCAGACTGCTGTATGACAATAAAAACTGGACACATTATTGAAACAAATTATTATTATTATTAAACAAATGGCGTGCAGACAGTGAGAATCAATGATCACATTGGTCATGACGTCTGTGGGACCCACGTCGCAAAGTTTCGCTAGGTTCCCAAAACAGTCTTGATTAGGCTGATTATCTTGCAGCTAAGGTACTCCAAGCACCAACCAATCATTTGCCAGCATACAAGAAATCNAGAAATCAATTCGAGCAAGTGAATTTCAGTGTATACGCCTGTGGTCCAGTGACACGGTGACGTGTCGTGGACACGAAACAACGAATGCGCAAATAACAGTTCACTCTTAATTAAGACATCGGACGGAGTGTACTGTGTTATTGACATCTCTCGGTTTGTTCGCCAGTCTTCGTCTTTCGTGACGACATCCAGCATACCTGCAATCCACACTTCCACGTTCCCGTTTCCAGGTTATCAGGCCTGGCTGTCAGTTCCATTCAGCATTGTTCAACTATCGGTCGACGTCTAACGAATCTTCCGAAGCTCATCGAACAAGAAAAGAGCGGTGTGAAAAGAGAATGCTCAAAGTGTGTGTGTGTGTGTCGGGGATGATAGGTGGCATCTTAGAAACAAAACCACCAGTCCGCTCGCTTTCGGGACGGAGCTGCACAAGCTTCAACAAATTTGTCGGCCTTTCCACAAAGGGCGTCACAAAATGTGCACAACACGAACACAGTATTGAACCACCCAAATAGCATCCACATTTCACACTGTTCGATCAGAAAACCGATTGCTTTTCGTCGCCTGCTCAATTGTGTTTTTGTGATGTAACAATAGAAGAATTCGAACACACAAGAACCCCGCTGGTCACCTTGCTCATGACGTCTGAAAAGGCTCAGACCTCAAAGTCTTACCAGATTCCCAAACCTACCTTCACTTGAACACTATTTATTAACTGTTGAAGCTTGGGTACCAACCTCCGAGTTGCCCGTATCAACGAATCAACTTCAGGCGCGTAAGCGCTGCTAGGTGGTAACGGCCCAGTGACATCCAGACCTGATTCAGACACAACACAGTGAATGTCGGAAGAAAAAGTCACCATCAATTAGAAGAACAGGCCGAGTGAACTGTGTGACTGACATCACTCTGTTTTTCCGCCAGTTTCGTACTCTCCATATGCTGATTACCTTCCAAATCTGATTGGCAGTTGCATTCAGCACCATTCAACTAGCACCCAACATGCATTTGCGAAGGTCTTCTTGCAGCAGAAGGTGCATTTCAAGTTCGTAGTTGTGCAGGGTCTGGTTGATGAGGTGATAAACGCGAAACATCGTTTAGGGAAACCTAGACGATAGCAAAAGTGTTGGCAGTAGCATGACCAGGTGGCGATGGCAAATCCGATGTGATTTGAAGGAAGCCATACCATGTTCGATACAATGCAACAAAACGGTTTCTAGAATTACCACATTTACGTTTAAAAACGAAATAACACTTCTCACAATCAGCCATCATTAGTGCATCCTTTACATGCATCAATTTGAACGACATGCTGTCAGATGTCAGACAAACTCTATTGGAATGGCAAATCTGCTGCGCAAAAGTGTGTGAACTATATGGGAACACGCTTGAGAAGATGGAACTATGAGAAAGATTATCGTTGTTGTTACCCGTTTAAATGTCCCAGTCACAAGCTGTAACCGGTCGCAAGATGAACGTTCATTGCGGAACTGTCTGCATGGGATTTTCACACGAATTCTGAATAGTTCGTGTAAGAGCAAGTTAATTATCAATCAGACAACCGACGCAGCTGATAGATCGCTGATACCTATGGATCGTGCATATAGGACGATTTGATGGTTGTGTTACCTCAAGGCTCCGGAACTTGGCCCTTCAGGCTAGATGACGTAACAGATGCTAATCGTCTTCACGCACTTCACCACCAATGTCTGCGTGCGATCGCTCATATCGGGTGGCACCAACGAGTAAGAAACGAACAGGTTAGGAGGTGGGTAATTGGTGGTGATTGAGAACCGAGTTCTTCTGTTCAGTCCTCACAGTTGCGCATACTTAGATGGCCAGGTCATATATTGAAGATGGTAACTAGACTTCCTCCACATTATACACCCTTTGCAGATGCTGCTATGCGAGGTAGACAGATGGCGGCCTGGAGCAGAGAAATGTGGTCGTTCATCAACGGGTTGGCCGCCCCAGATCGAGTTCGTCTCTCTGGCTGGGGTCCTCGCGACTCACATCGTTGGTGACTGGAGAGCTCACCTGAGATGGCAGCTCATCGGACACAATGAAAGGAGTGTTGTGGTTGTGCGTTAGAGTTATTTTAATGCCGCGGAGCAATGAAGACCGTAAGGATGCGGTCTTGTTACTGGGCGCTTCTATTCACTTGTAACTTGATTGTGTTTTCAAGATGTGGCTATCTCGATGCTGGCTGGTTTATCATAAATATAGCTGTTCTCACTAGTCTGGTTATCCTCCTCCCCGCATATCTTCACTCTTTTCCTTGATCGTTATGTTAATTTAGGCATTTAGACAGACGCGAGGTGCACTCGTGTATTTTTGAATGTGATGGTAATGATGATGAGGCTACGTCACATTCTAAAGAGGTACGTGAATCGCAGTCATCTCCAACGTATTCCTTGTCGTTACTAGTACTCATCGCACAAACTCTTCTTCATGACCCACTACTCTTCAGCCAGCCAAATGAGAGAGTTGATCTAGAGTGAACGTAAAATAACTGTCTCAACCCTCCAAACAGAATTCGTGCAGTTGATTCTTTTCAATAGCCCTTCTCTATCCCTGTGACATACGTCAGTGACAGTAAAATGGTATTCCTGAGTACCACCTGTGCCAAGAAGACTCTTCTCGTGGGCACATGACAGGTTCCACTGCTTCTCAATCCGGAATTTTCTAATACCGATCGTTATCAGGAAATTTACCCCTCTCCCTGATAAACGCCGTGCGCTCTTGCCGAACCTTCTGATGCGTAATCGTGGTACGCTCGATTTTGACGTCATTTCCCATTTACCATCGTGCAACACATCTGACCATATGGTTATTCTTACCCTCTGGACATTTGTCTCGCTTTCACAGTCCTCCTCTCATCTTCTTGTTGTAGACGACTTTAGCACATTCAAACTCAGCGGATTTTGTACATCCCATCTAGTCTCAATCCTCAAACGCCGAGAATTCACAGCGATGATAATCGATAAGACAGACTGTGTGTATATCAAGATACCTACAAGCACCGTCCATGACTGATATCATTTCTGTTAGATCTTGTCAGTTAAACATGGTTAGTCATAGTTAGTCGTCAGGGAAGAACAAGTCCTCCCACAATTCTTCTGCGGCCGCTCGACGGGGAGCCTCCTTCCACCACCGAGTGGTTGCTAAGTCATTTTGCAGTCCACGATGGGCATCGTCGAATTAGCACTCTAGTTTATTACAGTTAGACCCCCAACCACATCTGCTGGTAGCCGAATTCTCTGTACCCGGTTGTCGAGTTCCTCCCCCTAAACTTGTCTCATCACCTTTCAAATTTACTTTCTGAATCATCAGATTGCCACCATTTTTGAAGGCAACATTTTGTGGCAAACATTCCCAACATACGTTTGAATGCATCAAATATGCACAGTGTGAAGCAGTGTCGTTGTGAAAGTAACTAGTCCTATGCTCTTCCGACATTAACAAGCGAATGGAGAGGCGAACAGTTCTTCAAGATACTGTTGGGCATCTTAGTGCAGTTCGACTTGCACTAGGGAAGTAGCAACATTCACTGTGGACATTTGAGAACCATATGGGATTTTGGTAGTTTCCAATCACACCAGGGCTACAATTTCACTGGCCTTGCTATTGCAGGTCAGTGCAATCACTCATTTCTCAAGGTTCTTCCAGCCCTTTTCACTTTATATCTTCATCTCAATAGACCATCTAGAGAGATTTGCAGCTGTCTCGTCACTATTAAAAGCTTTCGTTAGGTCAAATTCACTCAACATACACTTCCATCCGGTTGCTGAATAAACCCAGTTCAGTGTGCCACAGGAACTTCGTTCATCACAGGCGTGAGAGAGTATCATCCGTGTCAGTATACAAACCCTGAATAAAGTCAATCTCAACGTAGTCCGTAAACTGCCAGAACGAAGACTGAAAGCTCTGGAGTTCTCAGTAGCATGACACTGCCGGAGCGAAATGTCCTGTTACTGTTCACCTACTGTTTAGAACCATGCAGAGTCTATTACGCTTTTTGATCACTTGTTGCGTATTATCCTTCATACCTTGGCCCACCTTGGTCCACGATTAACAAAAGCTGGACGATTAGTAGTTTCGGAGGCGTCAGTGCCTCTCAGGTGCAACGATTTCGGAGGACCACGAGCTTCATCACTACGATCTGATGCGTGCATCTCTGCGATAGTAGACGGAGGGATACTTCGACAAATCAAACGCGTTCATGGGATCGCAAAACTTCGGGCTAATATGATACACAAAATCCGTTTAGTTCACAATAACTGCGTTAGTAAGCGTGCGACCATCAAGCAAGTTGCAGACATACACCGCAAGCTTCTCTCTGATCTCATCCTACACAAGGGGCACGCTCACAGCTACTCATGCTTGGGTTACTGGTCTTCACCAAACAATGTTCGCACTGTCAACCCAAACCTGGTAACAGTGCTCACACACAAGCAGACTCTACCCTGTGTCTACGCGAAACATCGTACGAGAATAGCTATTGTGTCCTCCAGAGTGTACCGGAACACTGAGAACAGCTATTGTGTCATACAGAGTGTATCGCCCGAAAACTAACTAAAACGCATCCGACGTTCAATTTCTTCTAGTAATGGAATTGACCATCAATGATTTTCGACTAACACATGTTCACCGGATTGGACGATCCGTTCTGCTGATCTCACCACTATGAAGACTTAATCCTCAGATATCAGTGTCCACACTTGACTACATTGTCGTCACCGCAAAAGACGTTTGATCCGTGAAGCTGGCGATAGTCATGCAGAAATGACGAGTAGGCACAAATCTATTATCTCAGATGTCCACAATCGTTTAAGCGGTATGTAAACATTAAAGTTGGCCTAATTACAGAAAAACTGCGCGTCCCGAATGATTTTTACTCACAATCATATTCACGTGCCTCCGACTATCTGAGCGATTGGGACTAACACTAATTTTTACACGCGGTTGTGATATGCACGATTTGACCACCGAATGATCAGAACAATGGACATTACACAAAAGTTCTAATATTTTCTGAAAATTGAAAGACCAACACAGAGGAGTTGACTATATACATTGCTCTTTAATCCGAAGTATGAGTTATCCCTTGGATAACAGCTTTATAGCAGATAATGGCTGGTCCAAACATTCCCCGCACTCAACTACTGTGTTTCCAATTGCAAAACAGCAATCAGACGAGACGTGATGAGTTTCACTGAGGATAATCGGAGCCCAGCTGATAAGTGTCAGGCTCCTTAACGAAATATGGCGCCCATATCTTAAGACAGTTTACTCGGTATATTTGTTGCTCTGGGAACTTAAGGATGGGCTTCGGTAAATAAATTCGCCATGTCTTCAATACGTTAGTCACGTGCATACGCAACCTTCATATCATGTAAGTTTAGGAGACGCTTGATTTGAATAATTTTATTAGCATGTCAACAATGCAGACATTCCGTGTGCAAACCGGTCGGGCTTTCACTGGGGATGGCGAAATTTCCACCCACATTGTTTCACACATTCCTCCTTCGTATCAAACCGATTCCCATTTCCCCCACACCCACCGTAAACGAACTGCACGCATTCACCAGTGCGCACGTCATACGCATATTTGGTCTGGCTTTTGTCACACGACCCTCTCTCAGGAGGGAAAGTACATCGTTCTGAAATTGGGAAGGAGACGACATTGCAAAGCTGAATGGTGATGGTTGTGATTAACGTGACTGAACAAAGTGCGTAACAATAATTTGGCTAGTCTCAACGATACTCGACAGAGTTCACAGCACGCAGACTTACGTTGGAGTGGTTCGCCCTGCTGCACCGTCAGAGCAAACAGGATTGCAGCAAACACCACTAGGGTGAATGAACGACTGAGCATTTCTTCTCGTCTCCTAAACTTTGTTCGGTTAGATCATTAAAAATTTCTTCCTTATATAGTCGTTTGCAAAGCCCCATGATTATTCGGTTACATGGTCATCCGGCGGAAGTCGGTCCTCATTAGTGGGTGCTTGCGGCTGACACTTTGAAATGTTTAGCTTTGCTCCGTCACTTGTTTATTCATCTCACCTAATCGCTGGTGGTTGATGTTTTTTTTGTTCGAAAAAATCCGGCCGACTCTGTCCATCGTTGACTGGCTGAATGCTAACTATCCTGATCACATGTACACTGTTCGATTTCCGGACAATCCACTACCGAACGTTCACATCGGGAGCTGCAAAGGTTTACTGGCGCAACGTTTGCCAAAGTAACAATAACGAGACCCTTCGCCATGAGCACTGTTTGCTTTAGTTTACCCTCGCATATTCATTCTGCTGTATGCATGACCAATTCGACATCATTCGTGTTGATGCTGGTTCAGAAAGTCCCCAACAGTTGAAACATTCAATGGGCACGCTCATGTCGAGCGATCCATCGTCTTATGAGCTTGGTGTTCCAGGAATGCGACTTCTGCTACCCATCAGTGTGTGTTCAAAGCAACTCGAGGAATCCGACTCGAATACGACCAGTACAGTTCCAACGTCAACGACGGACATCTACCGAGTAGTACAAAGTCGTCTCCTTGGTGGAGGTTTCTGTTCGTTGGAGTGGGGTCAATTCGGTCCAGTGTAATCTACTCTACGTGAGAGTGTAATCTAGAACTTACAAATTGAGCCTCAGTCAATTTTCACCAAAGAATTCGAGTTCACCCCGATGGTCCAACCAACCACTTCACAAATGCAATCAGGAAACTGGAAACGCACCACACTATTCTGGCCCCAGTCTAGTTCGGTTCACATCCACAAGCACCAAAACGATTATCACCACCATCTCATCTCTCAAATTCTGGAGCTCAACTTACGAGCATTCGGTTGACGGTCCGGTGTGACGAACGCCGTTAGAGCAATTGTCTCATCAGTTTCAGGATAGAGCCTGTGTCAAACATTGTCAATATTCTATGATCTCCATTTCATTAACGAATTTCCTACCCATATGTACGAGGCAATTTCACGTCAGATTGTTCATCCGAAGGGTGGTGTCGAAAACGGTGGCCCCACGAATCAGTCTGACACTCAGTCGGAGACAATACAGCACGTCAAAAAGATTTGCTAATTTGTCACAAATGATGGCATACACGTTATAGAATTGGTCAGTAAGGTGTGGCAACAACTGCATCATATTAGAAGAGAAGGGCGCATTCTACAAACGATCACAAGGGCTACACCGACAAACATGCTCCGTATTGATGTCACAAACGGCGTCGATGAACAGGATGCATTGCTTACATTTCACAACTGAAGAAATCACAGAAAAGAGGTGCATATTGATCAGTGTAATGGAAACCAAGTAATAAATATCGAACCCCTTGAACATTTGCAATCAAACATTCCTTCATTTCAAACTGGCTATCCTATAACATTTGTGGAATCTGAGACTGTGAACTGGGCAGTTTAGAAGAGAGTTTATGTGGCCACGTAACTCACAGTCATTTCGAGGTTGGACAGCACTGAATTTGATAAGAGGATGACTAATACGTGTATTCTATTGACAAGATACCATGCTGAAGAGCTCCCGTCAGTTTGGTCGGCGTTTAGTGCACAACAGCATTATCAGGCTGAAAGTGTCCGCAGCAGACGTAATCGAGATGATGACATCACAAGTTAAGTAGCAATTTCCCACTGAATTCTGGGCTGAGAATACACGCGATCAATCGACCTGATATCTGAACGTCGAACAATTCGAGTATGCAGATGCAAGTTGAAATCAGTGAGAACATCGGTTCCAATTATGGACGCAGACTACCATGGTAGCTTCAGATTTAACTGATATGTAGTTCGGCAGATTTGATAATTTCGAAGAGACCTGATCGCGAATGTCTGGACTTCGACTGGATCTGAACCAGAAAAAAGAAACAACATGCTCAGACACAACGAGTGCTATACTTTCTGGGCTGCTGAGCTACGCAGGAAAATCAGAAATTTTACATCCGGACACAGGTCTAACTGTCTGAACACCTTGGAAATGTTGACGCTTTTCGAAGTCGTACGGAATTCGTTTCTGTATTGCAGAGTTGGGAAAGGGAATCTTTGTAGTCAGCGCAGAACCGTGATCGAGTGAGGACGCCTTCGTTTTATCCTTCTATGTTTTCCATGGGAGTCGCCCCATGTCAGAATCTCCTGATTGGTCCGCAATTTCACATGAATTGAAGTGAACATCTACATATTGAACTTGTGGAGAGACAGTGGGTCGGTTGGAAAGACGGGGACGTCACGTATGGTGGTTCGAGATATGCAGTGGTAGTAGGAACTGTACATAGGCCAACCACAGAGTTAATCTCCCCACAATGTGACACGACAGTGAAGTGATCCAGTAAAATCGTGTTGTAGTCGGAATTGTGTGTAACGTGAGTGTACATGTACCTGGACGATATCTGAAGTGCATCTCAATGAACGGTCACATTCGTCATAAATTTTCTCTTCGTTTCACGATGCCCAGCTGACCAGTTAGCCGTCAGCGTGTGAAATGAACGCCTTCATCTGGAGTGGTGATCGGACATCCGTAATCTGAAGCGGTTTATTTCGTATGGTTTATGGGTGGCACGGAATAGACCCAATTCTCTTGCCTCCAAGTCCACTCATTCATAATCCCATTAAGTAAGAAGGAACAACTTAGAAGAGACGGAAGATAACCATTGATCGTGGGAACAAACGGTAGCTCTAACAGCCAGGTGGAACTGTCTTTCATAGGCACCTAGTAAGGGACTGATGTTGAGCTTACCCGAGGTGTTGATGCAACGGTACAAGCAAGTGAGCCTGATCTAATCGATCCATGTACTCTTGTCGGTGCCCGAATTTTTCAATACGGCAGATTTTGCCGGAAATTTCCAGTGCAATTTATTGATCACTAGTCAGGTATCCAGAATCGTATCCAGGTCGACTGAGTTGGACCGTCAACTGCTGATAGGTCAATCAGAGAAATCCTTTCAAATACGAGATAGTGGGATGACAAGTTCGTTTGGTGATCATCCTTGTTGTGAGCACCTTTCACATAAGGACAGTGAATCATTTCAAACATGGTTCCCATTCAGTGCGTCTAACCCTATACGAGTCCAACTACTCTTCTCATCAAATCACACCATTTCGTCGTCACATAACAAAGTTACATAACAAAGTCACGAGGAAGTTTCTTAACAATTTTCTTATTTCAACAATAGGTTTTGGTACACACCAAATTGTCACACGTTAAAATTCAACAGACAGAACGCATAGACAATTATTCGAAGTTATGATGTGCATGTGAAACTGTTTTGGATGCATCCAGAACGGAGGTTCGTGTAACGTACAGAAATGAATTCCTGTCTCCAAATCGTATCACGTTGGTTACCGTGTTGGATTCGTCAAAAAAGTGCCCGATAATTCCATTGCTGAATTAGCCAACTCGAAATTTAGTATAGGAAACACGCAGCTACAATCTGAAATCGAACAGTCCAACGGGACAATTTCGATACACAAAAATCAATAGCCACCATATACCACGGAAGACGATTGCACTGAAAGAGAACGTGTATGTTTAACAGGATAGAAACGCGTCGAGAGTGAACTGAGAAGCTGTATATCACTTTACTGTTGACGAAGCATACTGAGATCTGGGGCAGTAGTCTTTAAAGAACAAGCTGTTGACTCTCACGCAACTGAGAAGCCTGCAGCGCTTTCAATTTCGCATCTTGTATTTCATCACTCCTGTCACTTTTCTCACATTTGACCTCCCCTCTCGCATATTTCTACAGTCGGTGTTCAAAGCGTCTAACATGAGTAGTACACTTTTCTCGAAGGTCGCCAGTCGTTCGTTCTTTCTCCACACACGTGTTCTCTATGCGCTGAGACTGTTATTCGGT
>QNGE01000646.1:0-89284 GCA_008508345.1 Paragonimus westermani
AACATTCGGTTATACAGGTGAGGAGAATGAAGACAAAACCAGGATGCCAACACCCGAACACAAATCCGGCGTCTTCTCTCGCGAACCACCTATTCTCAGTAGGTCCATTGGTTGACCCTGTTACTCCGGTCATGCTCTTATTGCTCAGTCGCAACCCTAGGTTGTTGCCGTTCTTTGAGGCATTACTGATCAAACTTCACGCACCGGCCCTCTGTAGATAAAAGTTGCTGACGCAATCAGTTTCGCTACAGTAGCAGCGGACCCTGATTACACCTATGTGGTATTCGTTCACTTCATTGTTTTGTCGCCATATCCTAACCTACATAACCGAATGTTCTATGTAATCGACTGACAAGAATATACGGAATGTTTGCATCTTGCAATGTATGTCTTCTTGGATGTCTTCTGGATGAACTGAATAAAGGGAACTCCATGGTTCACAAGCAACAGAGCTCAACTAGTCAAACGGTCATTCAGTCAGTCGTGTATTTCGTCTAACACATACCGGTTCGTAGGTGAACAGTCATGTAAACAAGGTGAACCATTTGGAAACTTGAGTTATTTTGCAATCTGCCAGAAAATTATAAGTAACAAAACAAAAACTCGTGCTGTTAAATTCATGTTTTTCATAGTATGAAACATTGTCATCCAGAAACAACGGGTTAACAAGCGGCTGTCATTAAACGCATTCGGTATTTTGCGAGATGCATCACATTCAAACATTTTTCGGTGTCCTCTGGTTTGTGATTCACTCAATGACTGACACATCCTCTGTGGTTATTCAGTTAATTTTCAATATTATTTGAAAAGGATGATTCGGATGGAAAGACAGAAATTCGATCAAAGATACAGGTGCAGATTCTGTTTGAAATATACCAAACTCAACCACTTTCAAAGTCCACCTCATTTTACAATCAACAGACCAAGTCCGTTAATTTTCGCTCACGCGCCTTGTCAGACAAAGCCGCCGTTAATGATTCCACTGTCTGATATTACTTAGCGGGTGTTAGCAATTAAAACATTTTTTCCCGTTCGGTTGTGAATCTTGTGCCTCCAGATGTTCCGTTTTCAAAATTTCAAGGTTAACTGTATAGTCAACTGTGATTGGATTCTTTCAAGAATTTCACACAAACTGCTCTGTGGACTCAAAATGATGTCCAGCAAAATGTTACAAGTAAAAAGACTTGTTACATAGTTCATAGAAATGGGGATGTAAAATTACCGTACATCAGTGGTCAAAATAACTGTGAGGAGATCTCTTATTTAGTTAGTAAATTTTGAAGATACAAGAAGCCCGTGTTTTACCAGTTCATCGTTATGATAAGAGAAGGGAGATAATTAATTTTGATCCGTGTTTTGGCATCCTTCAATCGGTTAAGATGCTGACTTCATGACAGATAAATCCGGTTCTTTTTCGAGTTGATCTGCTAAAAATGAGTTGAACAAACACTATTTGCAACTTGAAGTCATTACATGTTCAGTGCTGAACCTATTATCAACCGTACTGTCATTTCTGATTGTTCTGAACGGTCATAGATAATGTGTGAAGAATTTTGACTCTGTCCTGTTTGGGCTTGATATTTTGCAGTTGATGGAACTGGGTGCCGTCCGTCTGCCTCCATACTGTCGTCTGGCATTTTTAGCTGTCTTTAGCCATTTGGGAACGTGTTCATTAATGTGAGTAGTTAGTTGTTGGCCTGCCCTCCTTACGTAGTTCATACTATAGCTACGCGAATATTCGTGTAAAAAGTGAGCTTTGGCAGACCTAGACTGTTTGTTCGTAGGCGAGTGGACTAATAACTTTCTGGTTCGCCATACTACGCACAGTTTTGGTGCGTAATAAGATTTGGATAAAGCAACTGTTAGACGGTTCTTTGTTATTTCTGACCAGATGTCTTTTAAAAGCTGGTGTTCTATATACACTTACATCTTCTGAACCGTTACTACACATTATCTTGGATTGACGGTGATGCAGTACTTCTCGATGAATTTGTCTTGGATGATATCAGTCGGTGTGTTCACCTCTAGCGGTCGACTCCACTTCAAGAAGACCTAACTTTTACTATATCACGCTGGATAGAAGCTTTATTTTAGCACACTTACAGCCCTGTTCTAGTAGGTCTACTTTGGAGAGATTTTTCTACAATGCCATCTGATCTTCAGGTGAATAGACTCTCCAGGTACGGAAGACAGTCATTGACTTTGTTCTTTCACGTTAACTTTAATTTCGGATAAGTTTGGTTCAACTTCAGAAATAACGTATCTCAATCGCTTGATCTATCAGGAGTGATTAGGCTTTCGTGTACGTAGCATCTGTACGAAACCGGTTTTGACAAACTCTTACGTAATGTGGATTCTAATTTAGTCTTATGGAAATCCGCTAGAAGCGGACTGCCCAGTTTGTCTGGAATATCTAAAAGGTCTACATAACACTCGCAGTGGAAGCTGTATTTCAGGTCATATTCATTAATTTTTCTCTAAACAGTTCAAGCTAACCAACTAGCCAATTGCCTAATTTGTGCAGCGATGCATTGTATATTGATACAATGGACCAAGGTGGGGGATTAGGTTTGGGAGTTTTGGCAGCCCGTATACATGGGACATGCCTGTGCTCATTGGCCTCATCAGCTGGTACTCGGCGGTACAAATTATACCGTTTATTATCCTTTTCCGACTTGCGTCTGGTATCCTTCTCGATTTTTTTGCACGGTGTCGAGGTTAGCGCTCAGGCAGAAACTTCTGGATGTGACTAGAAAGTTTGGATATTTTCTCCATATATTCCGTTTTATCGAACAAAACATTCCCTGAACCTCCGTCTAGATTCATCACCGTTAAGTTTCCATTTTGTGAAACTTCTCTCAAATCTTGAAAATGTGCCGGTGTTGGTAAGCTTTGACAAGTTTGCTCATATTTCTAATGTTGTTAAGCATCACCCACTGCTTTCTTACTTTCGGTCAATTTGGCTTTTCCTCGGACGTTGACGAATGCTGCTCCAGTTGGCCATACAGATTTTCAAACGAGGCATATAACCAAACTGATGCAATACTCTTCAGTGATATGCCAAACTGCAGTCCTAGAGAGAGACCGTGTTAGCGGTTGTTACTACAAATTATTAAGGTATGTAATCAACTTTTCAGAAATCTATGTAAATAGAAGTGGGAAAAACGAATCACCCGGTAACTTTGCTACATTTGTTTTGATAAGCTGTAGAACTGTATCAGAAAATGCTTATACGTGGTGCGTAAACAACATGTGGACCATTCACCATAGGTCGCCACTTCCCGTGAATCCTCTCAAGCGACTCCAAATTTTATTGGCATAGTACATGGGGTTTAGTAATCTCTTTAGGAGTAGAACCATAAAGCTGTAGTATATTTAGTACGGGTTTTTGGTAAACACCCGTAGGAACTAAGATTTGGACGACGTGGTTTGTCATACTGAATAAGGAGGCGCTGGGTTGTCAATTTGTTCTTGAGAAGTAGCAGGTTACCAAGTTTAATGAAGGTCTCTGTTGGGTAGGTTCTCTGGATGAGTGTAAAACACTCGTGCCTAATGTGAGGTCATTGACGCAGTGGTCAACACGGCTGTCTCATGAAAGCGTGACCAGAGCTCTAGTCCCGGCCATGGCAAGAATATGCACTACTGACGAGCTCTAATGAGGACGAATCTTGAATCTAGTGCTTTTTTTAAAGCGACAGCTGAGATCGATCATGAGTGCTGTCCAGCATATAAACGAAATGTAAAACAATTTGCCTCTTTGGTGGACTTGAAAAAGACAGTGAGAAGACACAAATCTTGTGGTTTCCCGGAGTAAAATTTCTTTCATTCGGGTTAATGGTGTGTAGTTATCACCGGATTCATGGCTGGATTTTCTGTGTGATCTGTCGCATTTGGTAGCGAAGACTAGTTTTGTACAAATTCAGCAATAATGAAACGGTGATCATGTTAAGAGTTTAAACAAGATAAATTTTATTAAATAAGCTGTTTAGACAACAGCAATCGGCCTTGCCATTGTTATCTCTGAGACTAGGTTTTTAGTTAAAATTTAAAAATTCATTCGGTACCTTCAGTAGGTTTCAATAGATGGTCAAAAGTCAACACTGTGAACTCTCGTCAGATTCAATGAAAGAACGATTCGGAGTAAGGTAAGCTTTGAGGATGCAGGATAGCCAAGACAACAAACATGAAACTGCATCCGAAACCGGTAGCAGTCCGGTGAACTAACAAGATGTGGCGAACGCCACTTGTTCAACCTGTTATTGAATACCCCTTCGTTCCCATCTACCGAACTGTTCATGTTTTGCGGCCGGTAATCCATTGAAGTCCGTTGATGTGTGAACAACTGGCACTTCTGAGACCATTGAAGTCAAGCTACTTCACACAACAGTTCTTGATCGAGAACGGTGTTGCACCTAAATTGGTCTCAGCTCGACCGGACTGGTAGCAAACCTACTCTGTTTAGTCAGTGAGCAAGTGAGGTTTGACAGGCTGTCAGCTTACTGACCGTTAATTTAGTTCCACTTCGAACGGTGCAGTTGATACTCTGAGCTAGTTCTATCATTCCGCTACATAGTCCTACATGCCTAGAAATCAACACAGAAAATCATACATTCAACTGACCGTTTGCATTCAAGTATTTTTCTCCTGCTGAACGCAATGCATTCTACATTATTTATCTCGAATCTGGCCTGTTTTTTCGCAGCGGTGTTAATTATCACGCTACATGTGACCACTTATTCAATTGCGTGTGAAATGCACTTGACTGTGACTCGTTAAATTACTTTCAGTTAGCTTTGTTGCTCTCGTACATCAGCTGGATCCGAATAGAATCTATTTTCTTGTCACACTTCCTGAATCGCAATATGAATTCCTCACTATGGTTGTATTAATCTGTGGTTAATGCCCGATTATACGAATGTTTACAATTACTTAAGCAAAACGGCTGGTATATAGTAACTGTCAAGAATGTTCTGAGGGAATCAACTGCATTGGCAGTGAGTAAAATTTAACTAGGAGACATTCAAGAGTTTCGCATGAACACAATGTTTATTTACTTGGGGGTTGGGTTTTGTAAACCTAGTATCATTACTAGCCCCCTTACGGTTCTTATTTGGCTGTTGACTGTCATGATTTTCATTGTTCAGTCAATCGATTCAAGCAATAACCGGGGAGAGGTTGGAAACCACGAATGACAGATAGGGAATAATGAGATGATAAATATAGTTGCGTGTAAACAGACGTTTGTTTTTGGAATTAGTTGAGAAAACTCAACACATATGCATCAAATCGGTGGTGTAGATTAGTCCCAATTTTTGACGCAGACTTTTTTGTAAGCTTAAGAGTGTTGATGCCTCAGCTACACATTTAAATCTTGGGTAGAACTGAAATTTCTTGCATAGAACAGTGTTTGGTCATTCATGTGTCATCACCAGATCGTTCTCATTGGCGGTCAACAAAATGACCCACCTAATGCCAACTAATAGAAAACCGACTGAGTACTGCATTGTATCAACTCGGGAATATAAAACGAAAGTTATTCCTTTACGAAATTTTGGATTAGTCTCCTTTACGAGCTTGAAAATTGGGCTAAATGTTCGAAAGTTCATATGTGGTAGAACTTTGTGTTACCTATGCAGTATTAAACAAGGAATACTTGAAGCATAGATAGGATTAGGAAGGTGGCTCAAGAGAAATGTTAAATTCATCGATAAGATGATATTAGGGCTAAGATGTTAGACTTACGGAAATCAAATGGTTTTTGAATAAATGTTTCCATAACCATGTTGTTGGTCCGTGACAGGCAACGGCTGCTGTTTGAGCAAAGCACAGGAAGTGCGGATAAACGGGTAGTGGTGTGATATTAACTAATTGGAGCGGAAAGAAAGACATTTTGTAGTATGGTAATATTTCGTTTGTTCTAATCACTCGCATTTCAGTTATATACATCCTATAGATAAAGACAGGCTTGAACTAAACAGGCCTACAGGCATATCAAGCACTCTGTAATCACAACCTTCACAACCTGATAGATTACCTCAACCACTTGTAAGATATTCGCAACAAATTTAGTACGAATAAAGTTGAACAGTTTGGGCGTCGTGTTTAACATGTTGCTGATAAAAAGAATGGGAATAACACAACGTTACAAGCAAGTTGTAATACCATACATTTCAACCACCTCCAGTGGCTTTGCTCAGGAGTGCTGTGATCGATTAAAACTCTCCTGTGGAAGGCCACCCGAGGTGGTTGAAACGTTGAGTGTCCCAACTTGCGCGTAACGTTGTTTTATTCCCAATCTGTTTATCAATTACCTCAATCAATTTTGTGCACACAATGTCGGCCGACAAGTTCGGATCAGCACCGCTTCACAACTTGGGATTTCGATTGCGCGACACCTTCTTGAACGGGTTTAATGAATTAACTCGGTGACCTGTTAGTATGAGACGTTCGCAGTTGGTGACGTTGGGTTTCGAACAATCAGTTCCTTAGGTCGGGGTTGGTGCATTACCCGTTGTTCCAACCATTTCGGAATATGTTCGTTGACTAGCTGTGATAGGTGCCTATGTAAACGTCACTGCAACAACAAGTGAACTGGTACAGAACATGGAGGACGGGAGAGTTGGGCAGACTGCTCTCACGATCGCGTTGAACTAATCCTCTGGTGTTTTGAAATAGGCGCAACTGCGTAGCCGCCTACGTTCGAGCCAGAGCGGACTTTAATTTGTGTTCGATGTCGTTGGTTAGATGATCACCTCTGAATGGAAAGAATAGAAAACCATCCTTTTTTCGAGCCATCAGTATGGGCTTAGTTCTGTTCTTCACCGCATCATTTGCGTCGATGAATTTATCGGAGTATTCGCTTACTAGTGAGATTTGTGTTAGCATCGCCTGTTCTTTCTACGGTTTGTCGGGGCTACGAATATGCCTGGGTCTAGTGCATTTGCACTGGAAGGGTTTCTTTGGGTTAGTTGAATTCTTAGGACACATATCGGTGAGTACTCAAGTGATGCATCCCATGGATGTTGATATCCTTTTAGAAGAAGCTGGTATTTATGTGGAACACCCTATGCCAAATTCAAGACTCGAGGTAAAATCTTAAAAAATCAACTGTCTCACTATGAGGAAATAGTTGTAAAGAGATCCAACAGTCATGGAATACACTAGCTGAGTACTCAGCGAAGTGTTTCCCACAATTTCAGATAATTCAAGTGTCATGCAGACAATGTGGTGATATTGCTTTGCGAATGGGATTCAAAATATCCACTAGCGAACAAGCAACTCATGGTAAGCAGAATTGTTCATGCACAAGTTCGGGCGTAGAGGTGCACCGTCTTTGTGTACCTCTCAATCGGGGTCGTCCCCTACCAACTGGTTTCAACTGTCTATACTGATCTTCAGATAAGTGTTCATGTAACAACAATGGCCGAATTTGCCTTTCAACTTACTTCCCCAATAGCATGTTTTCTGCCGTGTGGTCAACTTGGAAATTTCTCTAGTCTTTCAAAATGATGCTGAATTTTCATGGTCATGACAACAACACCAGAGCCTATATTCACTTTAAGGAATGCTAGGTGTTATATGCCTTTTAGTTCCCTCATGTCCCAATAGTGTTCCTGCTTTAGGCACCCCTGCTGGCGAATGGGCACCGACAAAAACTGGTTGGAGACATCTGTTAATGTGTAGCAGTGGATGGACTCAGTGGGGAGGACGCTGAGGTTGAGTACGTTGAGTACCGGACGAATGGACGCCTACTGAATATTCGACGTTCCGACGCCCTAATCAGGTTACATATCTCAACGATGTGCATGTTTCTGTTTGTAGGTGACAACGCGCTGCTTGCACACAATGAGAACGAACTTCAGCAACTGGTCACGGCTTTCGCAACCGCGGCATCCAAGTTTGGGTTGGATATCAACATAAGTAGGTCATTTTCTTTCTTTCAAAATTCTACGGGTGAAGGCGCTGTTCCTGCACATGCGTCTCATATTCGAATTAATGGGGAAGTTATCGAAAGCTGCGCAGACTTTTGTTATTTGTGTAGAAACCTATCCACAAATCTTTTCGCGAGTCGCAAGTTGCGAGCTTGTGTGGCGAAGACTAGTGCTGCTTTCGGAAGCCTTGAAAGACGTGCCTGGATTAAACACAGCTTGAAAGTGGCCACCAAGCTGTGTGTCTATTGCTCAGCGGTACTGTTTGTACCGGCAGCAAAAATTGGATAATGTATCAACAAAACGTGCGATACCTAAGCCGCTTCCGTTTGCAATGTCTGAGGCGAATCTTGGGTATTAGGTGGTCGAACATGGTCGTGAACACTGGGGCACTGCAGCGAGCGGAAATGACCGCAATGAAAGCCATGTTGAGACTGAATCAGCTTAGTTGGCTATATCACGTTCGTCGGATGGGCAACGATGGTATCCCAAAGCAGCTGTTATATGGACAAGTGAAATCAGGTAGGCGAACTCTTGGTGGTCAAAAGCGCAGATATTAGGATGTTGTGTGGGTAAATCTTCAGTGTTGTGACGTCGATCTAAGACGTTGGAAAGACTTGACTTTGAATCGGAAGGTCTAGAGAAATGTGGTCCAGAGGGGCTTCCGCAACTTCAATGACACTTATTGCGGGGACATGAACGGAATCGCGCGATATGTAAGGGAACCATCAAAGATGTAAATCGTAGTGAGGACCATATGTGGTTGCCATATATGCGGCCTCGAATGCGCTGGCGGGTTTGTATTAACAGGTCCTCAACGTACTCATCGTACATAGTCGATGAAGAGGCAACGAGCATGTTAGAGGCAAGTAAGTTATATCTGGTATATCCGTTTTTTATTATTCATAGTAACCACGGCTGCCATCGTTTGGAACTCATCTGCTCCCCTTTTCGGAAGTCTGGATGTCCGTGGCGTTCTATCTTTTCTCTAACATTATTTTCGTACTGTATGGTGAATGTTCTGTCTAATTTCTTCCAGTTCAGCTTTGCATTTTGATTTTACCCCCATGTACTCATTACAGTGCACCAATATATTGGATTACTCCTTGCACTACATTTCCACTATTTTTCTTTCCAGCTTAGATCTTACCATTGCAGTCTCTGTTTATTTCTCGAGAGATAGAGGTTTCAATTTTTAGCTAGCCTATGAATTGGCTAACCAGTATTGACTGGCTGGACCCAACAGCCTCACTCACACACCTACTGGCCACATTCCTTCTGGCTTACACTAGATATGTGGTGTGTGAGTGGAACCGCAAGTGGAGCTGCGCAAGTCAGTCGCGGTGATGGTTGAACGTAGGCGTCCTTTGGCTTCGGTCATTGCGACAGGTCTGTAACCCGATTAATCGATTTGTACTGTAATTCGCTGTATCTGTTATTTCACTGCTTTGTACTTATTCGGACACAGGATTTGTAACGCAGACAGTAAGATTTCTGGGAGAGAAAGACGGTATTTCTTCTGCCGTAAGAAGACATGACCTGGCGCCGTTCATTTAGAACGTCAGTGTGTTGGAATATCTGGTAAGTTTGGATCGCCAGTGCTGACCTTATGGCTCAGACATCTGTCGATGCAATCTGGCGAGACTTACTCAGTGATCACTCTAATGACAGCAAAACTCGAATCGTACTTCCTTTCGAAAGAAGCTGGCTGGAAAGTCTATATGAACGCAAAGACTGCGATCAAATTAATGATGTTCGACCTGCAAAACGACTCAGTCCACTTAATTGACCAGGTGTTACCTCGTTCGAAGAATGAATTACCAAAAACTTGCGTCAGGGGAGTGTTCACGTCATCGCTGAATCACTTCCTCTTTAATTCCTGCATGCGTGTCCTTTCATCCAGCCTCCTGAATAGAAATGGTGACTCATCAGTCCACCCTATATATCTCTCACATAATCGTTAAATTGTGTTTTTTTGATGGGCGGTCTGCCAAATTTGACGGTCCTGTGGTGAACCGGGTGAACTCGTGATTAGTTGAATGACGTTCATCCAAAAAAGATAACGCAACTGAATCACTGAGTTCCCTTTAGTCATTTTGTCAAAATTGAGGGAATATTTATTGCTCTAACCGTCAGGATAATATGCTGAATCAGCTTCGGAAAAAAAGCAGTTAACAGTACGCCACATTGGGGTAACAAAAAGGGTGTGCCTTGATCTCGAAGGATACGATTGACATTGCTAATTGCTTCTGGGACCAAATCAAGGGAGGGGCGCAAAAGTCATCTTGTTCGGCCTTAACCTTGTTTCACTGGTCGATAACTAAATGGGCATTTCTTCGTTTCTTTTCCCGAATCGGAAAGTAGAGGGACGGTTAACAAATATAATAAAGATAACCAATGAGCGTTACGGATTAAAAGTGGAGTAAGCGCAAATGTTGAAGATTACTTTTGAATTGTCTTGATTGTCCAAAAATCGTTACTTCTGTGAATGAGGCGGTTTTTGGAAGGGAAAATGGAAACCTTCGACACGTCTCTACCGGGAAGTAGGCAGACGTAGCGACAACAGTGTTTTATTCCCTACAAAGGAGTGGATATTCAACTGTTGCACATGTAGAAGTGCCCGGATTCGGACATGGGAGAATAAATTTCTACTTTCTCATGTTGCAGCCAACCAACTGACACTATCTTCTCCTGTTCCTGCCTTCTCTAGTGATAAATTAAACTTCGGCTGCTCACAGATAGTTTGTAAGACACAGACATACAATACGATTCACTGAATGTTGCAGCCAGTTGTAGACAGTAGCTGTCGGTTGTAAATAAAAAGCTGTGACTATTCACTTATCTTTAAATTAACTATTAAGTTTACCAGAGGTACCAGCTATTTATTCGTAGAACATCAATTTTCACTTTTTTGAGAAAAAATTGTAGATAATCAAGAATTTACCGAGTGCTTACAAGTTTTTTCGGAAATTATGAATTCACAATCGAATTCAAATCTATTCCGACGAAATTTTACTCCTGTCCCCATTTTTGCATAGTGAAAGGGAGAAAATCGTTTACCCACCCGGTAATGATGTTTGCCTTGAGGACTCTTTCGTGTCTAGACCGCAGTGCGTAGATTCTCATGCAGCTTCGGTGTGGACGTGGTACTCACGCGATTTCCGTAATGATCGCTTATTAAGGAAGTATCGTTCGAAAGCTTTTATTTACCAGGCACAAGAAGTCTAGTGTGATTTAATGAGTTCGTCGAGCATTCGTAACTAACTCTCGAAAGTTCACAGCCTGTGGATATACTCAGTTGGTTTTCTATACATTCCAAGTTGATTCGTTCTGAGAAAGAACTCTTAAATACTAAAACCACTATCGAGTTGAAACAGCGACTTTTAGGATAATATGCGTGAACAGCTAAACCTCAACGACATTACTCTGAGAGCATTACAAAAATGACAGTAGTAACACTTTTCTTGTATTCGCAAAAAGTTGGCAAAGACATAACAGCTAAGTTATTGACATCTAAATGAAAGAAAACATGTGGCCAGTATGGTTTACCAAACACATTTTGCAATTAGACCCATTGAATCGTGGGTTGGCTGATGCAGATTTTTGATTGGACACCATCTCGAACCTATGTAACAGTTTGGATCATGAAAACTTCCGAAGGTTTGGCCTACAATCAGTAAGCACTCGGCTTATGTGTTTATAACATACCAAATCTGAACATCAGGTTGTCTCATATCTACTCGTATGGCCTACTGTTCACAATAACGATGTCAAAATGATTTCTCTTGCAATATTGACCATTTGGTATCGTAGCACTAATACGGAATTTTGACACGCAGCTGTTGTGTCAAAAGTATTGGAGGTCGTAAGTTTTTAGAAATGAACAAGTAGCGAATTTATGGTTTCGCGGTGCTCATTAATCTGAGAAAATCTAAGTAGACAGCACTTTGTGCTACGCTTTTGACCGCCACCTGCGTCTGCCTGTCTACAGATCAGCATGTTTTCGTTACTGTCCTTTAGATTGCTTGTAGGTTGTATCACTACGCCGTTTTACTACCTTGTCATGTCACAAACTTGTGTTTTCCCCAAAGGAGTTTTCTATATTCAAGACCGTTCCGTTTACGTGTATGAATATCCAACAAAATTTATTTTCTAATCAGCACCAAGACGAGAGTGCGTACACCTCTAATCGTTCTCTCTTGAACGTACCTATGAGCTCAAGAGTCTGTCGGTTATAAGTTTGGTATGAGTTATATTAATGCTCTGCTCTCATAGTTGACAATTCAGACCGTACAGTCGTGGTGTAACTTAGCGATCGATGATGCAGTGGAGAAATAAGGGACGTTTCGAAAACATAGCCCACATATACACAGAACACCTGTATAACAAGCCAAGTCTGATCACTATGATGAGTTTCATAGGTGCTTTAATTGTAACCTATGTCAAGCAGAACAGTCGAAAATTAAGAGCATCTTTGAACAATCTGAAAGAAGATCAACGAATTCGAATCGTTTGGAGGTGAACGCACTGCGATCATCTTAGCACTGTTTAATTTGAGTGAGTATCCGTGGCTATTTCTTGATTCGAAACAAACAACTTTATACCTTCTTGTGTTTTCAGTTTTGGGCTAACTCAACCCTAATTCAATGTTTTTATAGACAGCTACTGTCACAAGCATTTATTCCACCTCGTGAGGCAATCTTATATAAGCTATTTCCGATTGCTTCAAAGGCAATTTAATCTGTAATTTGATTATGCACAAATATTTTGTGATTCTGACGCAATGTCTAAAATATATTTGTCTGACGCTTCGAAATGCAAGTCGAACAAACTATTTGACGTAGGATGTCAAAAGTGTACATTCTACCTGATATAAGCAATTGTTACGTAGAAACTGTAAAAAATGCCTGCAGTTAAAATGGGCTGGAATGTTGGGTACCCTGAGCCATGCAAAGAAAGATTGCTTTTGTGTAACATGCGATTACAGACAGCACAGGTTTTTGTTTTGTCAATCCTTCTATGATTAGTGACAAACGGAGTTATGTCTAGATGTCCCAAAAAGATAATCATTTCTAGTGTTTCACTTATTGTCGTTGATGAACTTATTCAGGGAAAGTCACTGGGCTTGTTCTATCATGCTGTTCACCTTGGCTACTTTGGGAAATTCGCAACTGAAGGAAAGAGACGTTCATCTTCACATTACTCATGAAAACATACCGAATTCTCTTCCTTTCCGATTAGATCTATGTAGGTATGTTCTTTATGGGTTGTTACCATGACACCGGTGTCTTCATTAAGCTATCTTGCTTAGGCAGTGTTTTTTTATACTGGTCACTCGTTTCTAAATGATAAAAATATCTGAAGTGAATTCACATTAATTTATGCATCTTGTCTATTCTATTCATAGGAATACCTCCAATAATTAGTTAGCAATCCGGACGGTCACAAGCTGAACACAGGCTACGGAAGCTCCCTTAGTCGCGTTAGCACTAGTTGCAGAAAGCGATATTTATAGAGTTGTGTGGTCGGTGCTCAACCAGCAGCATTCCACAAAACCTGGCAAGTTGTCATCTAATCGTGTATGGCTTCGACCACAGTTTGTTATTTCTAAATTCACTTCACGCGACTTGTGCCACACCACTTGCGGTTCTGTTCATACTCCTCGTTTTCGGTGCAAACCCGAAGAACTAAGACAGAGAAGCGTGTGAATAGTGGTCATTGTGGTCTAGGTGGCCAATGTCGATTGCACAGATGAGAGTGTAGTGTAGCACTGAAATTCTTATCCCCCTCGATAAAAGGCAGTGACCTCACTAGTGAGTTCTATGCCTGGAAGAAAGATAGTGACAATATAAAGCAATAAGTATTTCATTCTAGGAGTAAAAATCGATTAATTCCATGTAGGATTCAGAAGAAAAATACAGGTTTAAATTTGGCTGGGAACCGCACAAAACGCTCAGCATACAATGCAGCAGCAAAGCTGAAGGACTGAAAAGATACAGGGTTGTCATTAGTCAAGTGTGTGAAACGGAGAACGAGTGGTTTAACAAATGACAGCGAACGACAGATGATACGTATGAAAACTACACGACTGACTTAACATGTTGGCGAACAGCGTACGCATCTTCTGTTCGTTGACGGTGTAAGTAGTTCAGTGACCTACCAATCCAAAATGGTCAGCATGTTCGCGGAGGCACTCATCAAAGAGTAATATAACCATGCCACCTGGATCTATGGCATCTTGAGTTCTTTCGTGTATCATGCGCTTGAATTCAAGGCTGCTCAACTGTCGTTCACTGAATCTCTGGATGCACGTCCAGCTTGTACCTCAGCAGACTTTCTGGTTCAAGACTACGTTCTCTAGCGATCTAAGATCGATACTGCAAGACAGAAAACTTACTCGGATAACCCCCTTGTATCAGAACTCCTGGACACCAAGATTTTGTTAACCTCTTTTGGGTTGTTGCTACAAGAGCCGCTTCGAAACTAATGCATCAGCCGTCCCATGGACGTGCTACACCGGACGTAATTGATTGGATGTCACCTTGGGTTCAGTCACGTTCGTGTCCACTCGCCTAAGCAACTCAGTGTTTGGTGTCACATTCACCTACCCAATATTCAAGGCGCACTTTAAACATCAAAATGCGAAGTGGCTAACATGCCACATATTCTAATGCTGTAAAGCAGTGTAGACAACGTAATGAGACGGTTGGCGACTAACGTCATTGTCATCTTCAGCGTATGGTTCTTCCATAAACATCTTTCGAAACGTCCGAAGGCAGCAACAATACTTACCACACAAGCTTACAACTTGTGGTTTACGAGGAGATCTGTCGACAGACTGCTACCCAGGTAGCAGAAGTCCATGAAGCTATCCACAGTGACTCTACTGTTTTGGATTCCATGTGTAGGGGCAGAACGTCTGGTCGAAGAGGACTGAAGGGTATGTTTCACTGGTTCTACTGTAGTCACCGAGGCCGGGGACAAACGCTGCAATTTTTCCTTGCTGTGTGAAACTAGTGCAATATCGTCTGCGAATAACAGCACGCAGATAACTGAATTACGTAGCGGACTTCGGTTGCCAAGACATCGAATTTCCAGCATGCGATCATCGGTGCAATGTTCAGCTGAAGCACCACCTACTGAGTTCTGGAGAGCAACGGCTAGCATTACAGTTAAACATATACTAATTAATGTTGGATCCAAGACACATGCCTGCTTCATTTGGATGATAATATCAAAATCACCAAAGGTAGATGCATCGGGTACATCTTTGTCTTCATACCCAAGTACAACATTTTGGTAAAAATGGCCAACTTTTCTGGGCATCTAGCCCTACCAAGTACTTTCCATTATACCTCACAGTCCAGGAAGTCAAAAGCGTTAGCGAAATTAACAGTTGTTTTCGTCCCCTAAAATTCTCCTGGGGCTATCGAGCAGCCGACGCCATCTTAACCGTATCGCGAATCCCCCAGAATACACACTAATCGTCTGGAATATTTTCCATAGAGCTTTTTGCATTGAAGGGATTCTTATGAGAACATTTCCAGCACAAACCAGCAGGCTAGCACCCTGATAGCTTTTTGTACTGTGCTTGCTCCTCTAAAGTTCGAATAAAATCACAATATCAACATCTTTGAACTCCATCATAATTGTCTCCTGGACAGAATAAACATGGTTTGGTCGAACACAGTCCGTCCTGAACCCGCTCTTCCTTGCAGCGTTGTACTTCTGCAATTGCCAAATAAGCTTCTGCAACTGTTGCAAACCATAGGAGGATGAAAATGAGTGTTCGATGTCTTGTGCTAGATTATTTACAACGGCCTAGTCAATGGTAACCTGCTGGGTTGACAGGCTACCGAAGTGTTTTCTCTAGACTTACCTGATGTCTTCCGAATGTATGCAGGAAAAGACGGAGATTCCAAAAGATCATTGCTCTTGTCAACTGCACTGACGGGCCAGAAACTGCTTCAAGCGAATCAGAGAAACCCTTGTGGTGTAGCGCTCAGTATAGTTTTGCATCAGATCACTTTGTTTTTCTCACTAGCCTTACGGGGTTGAGTAAAGTCGTTCGTCAAAGTGACGGTTGACACATAGCGCTGCGGTTTCTGTCTGTATTACTTGGGTCCATTGTAGAACCACCAGACATTAAGCCACGCGCCCTAATTATCCGATACGTGCTTAGCGAATATCACGCTGTAGTACGACTATGCAGTTAGAACCGTTTCGTAAGTAAGTCCAGGCAGTGCCGTCACCCACATCCGGCTGGAAGCGCGTGTCTGTGATAGCTAACTCGTGAGTACTGTACAGGTGACGCAAACCTGCGATGAATGGCACGACATCACGAGTTCGGAAAATTCCTGGCTAGTCTGTTGAGTCGCCCCCAACTTGACCCTTTAAGTCACCCAGAACAAATAGTCGATCACTTACCGGCGCCGACCGGATTTTACCGAGCAACCGATCATAGGACTTGTCATTTGTATCATCGGTGTTACACATAGTCGGAAACTAAACACTAACAAATGTGGCACACTTACCCTGAGCGAGTCGCAAGCACATCGACGGGATTTGAGGGCTGATACCGTGCAGCCGTTATGTGATCGGCAATTGCAAGACAGACACCATGCTCCTGAGCACCGTCTGCCGGGTAACGTACCCAGTAGAAGGTGTACCAAACAGTTAGTTCTCGGAACTTACCTTGGTCTGCAAGCATAGTTTCACTCAAGGTTGCTACGTCCATATCATAGCGGCTTAGTTCTACGGCGATCGGTACGTTGAGGGGCTCTGGCCGTCCGACTTTATATTGGTTCAGCAGCGTACGCACTTTTTACATCCCGATTGACAGTATCCAGTGTCCGCGGACATGTTTCATGTTACCTTGAAGAAGCCCATTTAGAGCTACTGACTCAACAACTCGACCTGTTGTACAAAAGGGAACAAGGGTTTCTTCCGGGGCTCCAGTTGGAACCTCTGACTCAAAAACGTTATATGGGAAACAGCAGGACATGGGGTTTCCTGAGGTAACAGTCGGATGTTAGTGACTCAGACGTTAGGTTTTCATATCTCACATAGTTAGAAATGAGTATACAGAAAGCCATACGATTCGAATATAACGCGGTTCAATTGAACATCTTAGTCGTGCTATAGTGAATATGCTGAAATTGTCTAAACTGACGATAGCTAATACACTTTTCTGTAAGAACGATCCCACTCGTGTGGTTAGCTTACATGACTGTGGGTTTATCACAACATCCTGCTGTAACCTGACGTAGGATGGCAGTATCTGACTTACAGTTCACACCGTTGCCTGTACTTTTGTAGTGGGCCATAGCTTCCCCTCGCGATTGTACCTAGTTATGATCTGGATAGTGGTTTCCACGCTAGAGCTCCAAATCAGCCTTGCACGTTGTGGTAGCCATCGAATGAGCTGAATTCGAGGTAACCGGTATACTGGACGGTTGAAAGAACATACTGTTTAAAGTAAAAACCATATTTGGCGAGCCACTGGCATGTTTCACGTAGATACATCAAGATTCTAAATTGTTAATCTTTTATAGATTTCTTACACTACAGTAAACCATTAGATATTCTGCTTTCTTAAAAACGAAGTCGTGAGACTAGACGAACAAAACGAGTAAATAACGTTCATCATAGTTAACCTTGCGCGATACTCAGTGTTGCCAGTTAAACAGAAACCAGCTGTTTACAATCCAACACTTTGTCAGTGTATACTGCATAACACCGGATGAGGTCGACTGTACGACTTTGAACATTGTCTTTGTTGCAGTGAGCCATCAGTCGTGGGTAAAACACGTTAGTGGTTGACACTGCTGTATCGTTACCATTGAGTGTAGCATTTCTAATTAGTGTTGTAGATTTTATGCTTTAGACGAGACCCAATTGCGAGAAATCTCGGCTTCGGCTAGATTCACAAGAGAACCTCATTTACTTCACGAATTCTTCCACACTACTTATGAGTCATACAATTTTAATGCTCAACGGTGGTGTTGATGGATTCCAACGTGAACTTCCGGGAAACCCTCCTTGGGCGGTCAAGTCACTGGATCATTAAGTGGATTCCATATGATAGTAGATTGTGTAGATAAGTGGGTTCGAATATGAGAACTTTTGAGTTTCCGAAGTGGCTTCTCAGTTCAGCTGGTAGACCGCTCACCGTAGGTTCGAATCCAGCTGAAACCCAGATTTTTCGCAGTTGAGTCCCATCTAAATAATAGTGTAGTGAGCACGAGTGATTGCACTCTACTACTAACACATCACTATTCAATAGTGCGACATCAACCTCTATGTCGATATTGAATTAACCGCGGGAAAATACAAGAAAACATTGGAGTTCAATGTGACATGAAATGGTTCTCTGTGCATATAGGAACTGGGCATTGGCAGCAGTAAAGTTCTCGGACCAATGCTATACGCCAATGAGTATATTTGTTTGTTGTGTTGAAGCGTATACCTCATATTGTTGGTTTTCCGAATAAACGGTCAACACGCCATCCGCGTTCTTGGTTTTACCGGTGTCGGCCAGAACAGAAAATTCACGCCAGTGGGTACTAAATCAGAAAGGCCGATGAGCAGTACTAGAAAATTCAACAGGTTTCAATTATACGCTACTTAAATAACCATACCAGAGTTTCCTGAAGCAAACACTTTCTGTAAATCAATGCTCCTGCGTTCGTAACATTCTTAGACCCCAGACGGCGGCTTCAGGTACGTGTGTTTGTTTCCGTCTGGGCGCTCATTAGAACGGTTTTCATTTCTGTTTTGGCTGATTTGTACCGCCATTGTATTCCTGAAGCCAACTACAGTTTGAACAGCGTAATCAGGATCAGAAATTGTTTGTAGTGCTTGAATTAGTTCCATAGAACATCAGAATAACCAAAATGGACAGAAACTTTTAAGAAATCTTCCCTTCCGAGCTATTTCCAATCTCTCAGCATTACAACTACTCATGGGCTCAAAATCGTGCACGATTTTAGTAACATCGTGTTAGATGTTTCGATGCCCGTATCTACGTCGTATACTTTACGGCGTCTGTCAAAATAAATTGTTTCTTTTCCGCCTCTTTTCTCTCACTTTGACAAAGTGAGCTTGCTGTGTTTCTGCGAGTTTCCTGAGTTATGAGCTGCTTGGCTGTGAAGGTAACCGGAATGATTGTAGTTAATACAAACTTAGGTGTTAACTGGATCGTTAAAATAACAGTCGGAATCAGCATGCTTACTGGATGGGATCACAATGGTGTCGGTCGGTAGTGGGAGCTATAGTCGTCCGGAAGCTTTGATTGGTCTAGTAACATGTTTCTCTGACTGAGAACCGAAGAAGTAAGCACTGTGTCTCCAAAAGAGGAAACCCCTGCTGAGTAGCAGACTCTAAAATGTACTCTAATTCTCTTCCGAGACCTTCATACCTGAGCAGTTTAGGTGCATATACCTTAGGTCTTCAGCTAGATTCTCTTTCATAACCCGGCAGATCAGAAACCGGAAAGCTTCACGAGATAAGTACGCATACTTCTTGACAACACTCCTTAGGAAGGCCGTCCGAGATGGTTGAAACGTAGAGTGTTACAACTTGTTCGTAACGTTGTGCTATTCCCAATGTGTTTATCAATAAGTACGCATAATTTCCACTGAAAGGATAAACTAGAATCTAATTGTCTTTGTGTTTTTCCTTGTCACTTTGAGGACATCAGTGACTAAGCCACCCTTATTCTGTGGTATTCAGTTCACCACAGGTACACAGCCAGTAAGTAACAATCAGGCACGTCTACAAAAATACTCGGACTTACGACAATCAGCCAGAGCGATGCCAGTAGTAATTAAGAGGAACCGCGCAACGTATAAATTTAGAGTAAACTATAGGTCATTTTGTACAAGTGGTAGAAACTTGCAGTATCTGTTTGTCATCATCGTCGTCTTTGTTCCATAAGCCTGATTAGTGTAACTGAAGAGAGAACTGCTCTCAGAGTGTACACTGTGAACATGAAACGCGCTAACTTCACCAGGGCACATAGTACACACTAAAAGTTTAACCATCCACTGAAATTAGTAGATAAAGTGAAATGAATTATTCGCACCAATCGCTGCTTTTCTTTGTCCTGGTTTAAAGAAATGCAATTTTGTTAACCATCGAATGCAACCTGTGTTTCGCAATTCAAATAAACAAAAGACATTCTTTATTAATCAGATGTGGTGAATGACAGACAGAGCATGACGGGTGAGCAAAGACGCCATATTTGAACGCAGTCACCACATATCAAATCAGGTGTGTTAAAATACTGGAGTTTGACAAATCCCCTGTGTTGCTCATGCACATCAAAGAGGTCAGATGCGAACGCGCCTTCGATGCACAAGATTTTGTTTGGGAGTGATGGTTGCTACTAAAATGTTTGGCCGGTTCACGTGTTATTTTGCGCGAAGAGTAGACATAGTGGCCAGTGCTCGAGCGTGTTCACTTCAGCTCATCTATACAGGTTGATATAACTCTATACTTGGTGTTTTTGATCGACTGCGGACTGAAGTACACTGTTGGATGACCTGTGAGGTTAAAACTCAGTTAAGTTAACAAACTGGGAAACAAGATCAGCTTCCTTTTTTCCATGCACTGCAGTGCTGGACTGCCGCAGCCAACAAGATGTATGCAATCAAAACCAGGTAACATAGAAGAGGTACGATTGGAAACATAGGAGTGCACTATGAAACTTGTAGATGGAAATGTTATCTTGACGTCCTCGTTTGAGACTGTTCTGCAGCATTTGAAATATAATATATATATATAATATAAATGAACAAGACTTTATGTTCGAACTGTATCGATGTTGTCCTCTGTCGTCCAAATGCCATTTCTATTGTCGAATTATCTTTTAGTGGCCTGCTTTGACGGTCATTATTCACTTGCTGGCACAACTTTTCAGTTGTTTTTCTTTAAGGGTATGTTTCAGCAAAAACTGCAGATCACCCTCAAAAGTAAAGTTCGTATTATGAAACCTTTAGTAAGGTGATTGTACAGCACATTCTGATTTACGAATTCGGTCATTTCTTATTCGTTTCACGTGTCTTGATCATACAAAGCGTATTTGGCAAGGTATAATTGATAGAAACAAGACACGATCGGGAATCAATCCAGTGGACTATAATCATGGTTAACATGATTTACCAAGTGAGTAATACATTAGCTGTATGGATATTCAATTTATCAGAAATGATACAATCTTTGCATTTACTTTGCTATTTTGATTTTCTTAGTTACATAGCAACGAAGTTCTTGAACTGCTTATGGAAAAATGTTTGAAGATGAATTCAGTTAGATAATGAGCCTGGAATCATATGTACCAGTGTTGTGGATCCAGAAGGCGGATGACACAAAGGTTACTTTATTGGGGAAAACCAACACACTACTTAAGCGTCTGAGCACGACTAGAAACGGAAACACTCATTTGCACACCATACTCTTCTGAGGATACTCCAGTCGCTTTAAACACCATGTATCAGTTCCGTCGTGTAGCGAAAGCCATTATATGTCATTCTGCCCGTCAATGATCCATCCCGTATCTCTGCCGTATTTAGCACGCGATTATCTCGATCCGCGATCATCTCGATCCATGCTGCTAGTGAATAGTGGTGTGAGTATTATGGTACGACCGTATCTCCTTACTACACCAGTTCCAAAGATATAACACAAATCAAGCGTTGGATCAACAAGAATATTCGCTGAAGCAGCTGGCCGACTTCCTTGTCGGAGAGTTTGAAAATTAAAAAAAATCGATATCTTGGAGTTAGAAAACATATTGTACATGAAAGTTAGAAAAAAATGAAATAACGAAGATTCAGTTACATCGCTGTTGCGACGATTAATTCTCGTGCTTCCAGGTTGTTTAGGCTGCACAAGTGGAGCTGTTTGAGAAACTTCATCCAGAGCCAATGGTCGAGAGACTGAACCACTTGGAAATGGAAGGATCGCCCAGCAAGAGGACGTAGTGCGTAATACATTGACATATGATCACCGTTACTATCGCTTACGTTCAAACTGGCACCCGGCCTTTGGGTTTCACCAGTTTTTCTGTCGTGGGATAATTCGTTAGCTGTCACAGCCGCACGTTATGTGTTTGGGGGTGTTGTTCTTCCGTATACTGGTGACAGCCGCGCTTCAGTTACATAGTTCTGCCATACCACCTAAGGACTTCTGTGCAATCTGTAGTATCACACACAACCTTAGGAATGCAACTGCATTCCGTTCGACTCCTTTAATTAAGCTTGTCTGACGTGGAGAACATTACGGGATAAATATTTGCATAACATTGACCACCAGGTCATAGTAGTTGAATAGTTCAGGATGGGCTCATTCGTCATGCTAGCAAGACGCACACCGCACTTTCGCTTTTGTCTGTTGGGATTCGATACCATTTTAGTGGTCAAAGAAAATTGAGATTCGCACACAGGCAACTGTATACTGTCACAGGACCTAATGCAGTTGCCATTAAGAATATCTAAGTCACCTTCAAGCACAGGCTGATTTGGCCCAGAAGTTGGAAAATCTAGCTCTCCTCCAGCCCAGTAAGAAGTAACGATCTCAAATTTTACTTTAATACGCTGAGAAAGCCTGTGTTATTTGTTGAATTTATTCAGGCGGATCCATCCACCGTATTTGTTGCCGGCACCAAAGCTGCTTTAGACATCAACACAGTGGCAAGTTTATAAACTGCTTCGCTCAGCATACCTTTGTAGATTAGCCATCACGAAAGTCCGGTAAATGAAGTTGTATTTTCTGTCCATAAGGCATAACAGTATGTAGCGGTAATGTGAGTCTGTAATGGAAATGTTGTAACTGTATTTGATAAGTATTTAAAATCTCACACTCATGACAGAATGCTTCTGGATCTTCCGGAGTCAGACTAGTAATTAGTCAACTTTATCCAATGCTTTGCCTGATTAGTGTGATTTAAAGAACGATGTCTGAGTATAGGGGAAATAGACACAGATTCGCTCGACGGTCTACGCGGCATACCATTTTCGGTTTTATTCAAAGTTAAACAATGGAAGACTTAACACGTCCGAAGCCGGAGTTCAGGAACCGATTTGCTTAGCGCGGCAACATCCTCCTTCAATAGGACATTCTTCAAAGCGGTAACGACAGCGAAACTATTTAACCAAGTTCATGGTCAGACTAGGTGGCTGTGTGCCAGGAATCAAATTAATTTGATTACATTCATCCCCATCAGGTTGACATAATTGGAAGCCTAAGTGCTATAGGTCGGCTTGGTTATGGTGAACATTGGACAGTTCATTTTAGTGAATAATACGGAGTTGAACATGTTTTTTTAAATTTGGGTCCAGAGACGTATCATAGAATGAATTTTGCAGTCATAAAGGCGTGCCTCAGCAAGGTTCAGTGGTCTAGCTTTATCCAAACCTAGACAGTGGACCTCCAATAGCTGACCATCGTTTCATACCATTAATAATCTTGTTGCAGGGAAGTGTTCTGGATTTAGTAAAATGGCGAGATGTATAAAAATATAGGACAAAACTGTTGATTACACGATCCTCATGGGACAAATATCAACTCGAACAAACTGAACTTGTGTTTTTTTCAACACTTTATGTGGTACAATCTCATCATGGCCGATATAAGAGAGGATCGATTTTCCTATCAACACATTTTTGATCAAAAACACAAGTTGAATTTCAGTATTTTCTACAACAAAGTCACAGTATATACTAGCGGTGAAATCTGTATTCACGTATTCAGACCTACAACAAATACACCAATTCGTATGTAGAAGTGTTTGGGAAACGAAGCAAACTGTAAGTGGTTGCGCATACTCGCACATCGCAAACGATGTTTGGACATCCAGAGAGCAAGTTATGCTAATGGCTGGAACCCTACTTGTCACGAGTTACAGTCAAAGTAGGAAATATATCACCCCGAATTCCACTCTCTCAGAATTTGAAAGTCCCTGTCATCTTGACTATTTGTGCCAACTAATTAGAAGAACAGCTAACAGTATCATTTAATCGTTCCTTGTGAACTGGTTTCCTGCCGAAAGTTTGTAACTAGTTCATATCCACACTTTTCTTCGAAAGTGAGTGCACAGAATGTTTAACAAAATATCGACCAGTGGTATTGATTACAGTGGACTCCAAAGTAATACAGAGTATACCGGATGGCTGCCTTCGGGCAGAGTGAGCAGAGCTGAGCCTCATTATTGAGGAGAAGGGTATTCATACTTAACAAATGTTCTGACTACTCATGAATTTTGTGCAACTGCCGTTGACGTCGGATTAACAATCGATGTGATCTGGCTTGATTTGTTTGAAACTTTTGACAGAATTGATTACTCCATTCGGTTAGGCAAACCCACACAAAGACGACCTCAATAAGCATTTACTCAGGTGGCTAGAAGCGCACTTCACTGAACACAGTTTCCTTGTCATGGTGACCAGACAGTTATCAAGCAATTTCCCTGCTAAAAGCGACGTTCGGCAATGGTCCATTTTATGGCACCCTTTGTTCTTTAGTTTCTTTCATGAACTACCAAGCGTCGTTATAACAACGATGTTGCTTTCAGTAGATTTGACAAAACTCTGAAGACACGTAGTCTTCGAAAAACGTTGGAAACTTACAGTCTGAGCCGGTGTTTCGTTAAGAACAACTACATGGGCAAAGTCGATAAACGAAGTATTGTGTACAGTTGCCATCGGTATACTGACGAAACCTTGGTACCCTAGTGTGAGTCTGCCTACAAATTGTGCAGACATGGCTTAAAAAGGCCTAAGTGATATTTCACCTCTCGAGAAGAATTTGTCGGACTTTCCGATTTGGAGTTAGTATGGCTATGTTCGCCTCCATAATGCGCCTACGTCTAGGAAACGAACAATCATACCTGTTTCACTTATTCTGAGGCGATTCGATACTGAATAAGAGTGTTCAAAGACAGACTGCTGAAATCGTTATGAGACTCAGAATAATTCCTTATCCAGAATTACTAGCAGGATTAGGTGAATACTCAGTGCGTTACAGGCATCTCAAATTTGATCTAATTCCCATTCATGAAATGCTTCGTACTTCCAAATAACTAACTACTCGATCTCCCCCCACTTACCAGACATGAATGTGGAAGCAGCAGTTCGCGGAGTTGGATTATAACGTGAGTAAGTTATTGTGCAAACACAATTGTTCACAATGAAACGCACCACATAACGTTGGTGTTACAGATGAATCGGTTGAAAGTTTCTGACCTCCCATTATACTGGCACATGGTTGGTGGCATTCGTTTCGAACTAGCCAGTCGCAATGACCAAAACCAAAGGACACCTGCGCTAAACAGCCACCGCAAATGGGTTACGCCTCACTACTTGTGGTTTCACGCACACCGCGTATCTAGTGTAAATCCGAGGAAATAAGACCAGGAGATGCGTGAGTGAGACCTTTGTGTCCAGCTGGTACATGCTGGTATCTGCGTTTTGTCCAACTGCCCCCCTTTGGCCTATCTGAAATGGCTGAAACTGCATGGATCGAAGTCCTAGTCAACATTGCCCACCCGATCAAAACAGCACAAAAGCCTGACTACCACGTCAAAGTGGTAAATATGGCCAGGTGACTGGCACATAAATGATAGTCAGTCAACACTACAGGTTGACTAGCTCGTTCCTGTAGGTCCTTCAATTGTAGATGTTTAACGGAACATTTTCTCGGTGTTATTTCGTTCTTCACCAATAAGGCTTCACACAAGTAACTTCAGTGAACTTTCCTTTCATTTATATCTATTCATCTCGTTGTAATTTTAAACCGCCCAACAAGCTGTTTGTGTAACCAGCCACAGACGAAGGTCTTCCTCTTTCTTATGACAATCTCTGAACGCATGACTACGGTGTCACTTGATCCCTAACTGGTTATTCGGGCCAGTTTTGGACATCAAAATCCATCAAACAATTGGTGACTGAAGTCAGTCTACACTAGATTTCTAACGACTGATCGTGATTATTTCTCTCGTGAAGTTACACATATTGTATGTCTATGGATTTTTAGTTTGTGTCAAAATACTGTAAAATCATATAGGTTTGTAAAACCTTTATTTCGATCAAGATTTGTCAATTCTCATCAACGTACTCTTTCCGAAATTTAGAAAACATTAATCCTGTCCGGGTATATTTAGCACTTTTCATGCGTGTACAGCTTGGGTGAAGACCGTTGCGTTCTCATATGAAGATGTTAAGCTTATGCTTTGTATTTCGCTCATTTTGTTTGGGATTTTAAGTGTTTTTAGCAAAAGCGCTTGTCCACATGCAATGATGGTTTCTTAACTGGCCTAGGTCAGTAATAGCTACTTCATGCCATATCCATAAAACCTTTAACAACATGTAGTAATGTATCACGTTTATCTCTCCTTGACAGAAATGTATTTTGCCGTTTCGATGTCAAAAGTCTCTTCATTTTGGAAATATTCTTTGAGTTCGGCCGTATTTTATACCCGGATTTTTCTAAAAATCAAAATGCTTACCGTCATCCATCTGAGGCTCAGATTTTCATAAGTAAAACATATGAAAGCTAATCAATCCGTTTCACCGCCTGGGGACAAACAATTTCCATGGGCAGTCACAGCTTTGATGGGTTTCGTGAGGAACTACATTATGAAAACGTTCCCGTGAGCTCCTACACTGTACTGCTTGGTGAATATGGAAGAATGTAATAAGCTGGGTAGGTAATCGATTCTAAATGGGTAAGTTTCAAGCTCCCCGTGTGTCCTCTTAATTCATTTAGTAGGGCACATACACTATAGACGCAAGCGCTTCCTGTTTCCACGCCGAATCCAACCAACTAGCATATTTATACATTCTTGATACCTGGTTTGTAATGGATACTTATCCATCCCGAGTACATACCATGCTGTCCTGTTTATTGTCGACTTAAACGGTGGTTGGCTTTGGTGACTAGGTTAAAAAAAGAGAATTCCCAGGACGGTTTGATACATTTTACTGATATCGATATTTATAAATCAAAGCGGCCAACTCAACACTCTGGTTTCTCATCAGTAAATACTAATCTGCTAGTGGTTTGGCGGTTGTAGCTTCGCTACCCAGCACTTATAGTGAAGATGTATGCAAATATGTTTGTTGATCTGACCTCCGGCAAAGTCAGAGTAACAAGCTAAAGCTGAACAAATCGGTAATCAACACAAACATCCGCTAAATCAAACCAGTGGCTGAAGGAAATATCTCTATTTTAACCACCTAATAATGCCCAGGTTTCGTTCTATCCCTCACATTCGTGTAAACTGCAACGTCAGTTCACGTTAGTTAACTGATTTCAAATTTCAGTCCTAGGTTAGGACCAAACTCATATACACAAAATTGTCCTATCATAGAGTCTAACTTCACTGTGTCTTAGTCCATCGGGTGGTAGCTTCTATGATTTTTTCGGCTTTTCCGCGTAGTCTTGTTTATCCGGTTTTTCTTCTTTTTCCCTACGTCACTGTTGATGTGAGCAGTGACTCAAGTCACACAGATAATGGATTATTCGGGGAATCGATTTATTTGACCATTCGCCGATCTACATAACTCCATGCAGTCATTAGCATCAGCTACGTAGTAGTAGCTAGAAAAACTTTCAATTGAGGAATTAGAATGGAGAAGAGCAAAACAGGTCAATGTCGACAACGGAAGTTGCAAATCATATTGATGAATTATGAGACGCTTCTTTTTGCGTGGCATATAAGAAGTTGCGGTTACTAATTCCCAGAGAAATAAAACAAGCTTATGAGATATCTGTTGTGAGGTCAGAAAACTCTTCAGGTTAGTTCATCCACTGTAAAAATTTCGTCAGGTAGGAACAGAATTAACATTTCTGATGGTTGAGAATAGTGGTTGATGGTTTTGGTATTGATATGTTCGCCGAGCTTGGCATTTAGGTTGCAAACGTTTCATCTCCAGGCGAGATGACATCATCAGTGCGTAAGTGTTTCAGCGTATATACGTATATACGCACTTAAACAACTTGTTTTACTCCGGTGATTGTTATACGAAAATCTGATGCTGGAGCACCGTGCCGTACAGATTGGTCCCGCGCTGACCTACAAGTCTGTTCGTGTTTTCGACACTGATTGACCATAGACTTCTGCTAATCAATGGTTGACTTCGTATCGATGCGTTTGTCCAATCTAATCCCTTTACAGAGTGTGTCACCTGTAGCGATGCGAAATGCTTGGCCAGTAATTCACTTAATCAGCAAAATGGGGACATGTATGATAAAGGTACAGTACGATAGTTCGACCAGTGTGGCATAGTTATGGGTGCACTTTCGATTGACGCTGTATAGGTCGTCCGACATGATCGCGTAGAGGGATGGTAACGCCGCAGAATCGAGTGTGAAGGTCCGACAATTCGAACCTTCCGAAGGACATTCTGCAATCCGTACTTAAATTTAATTGGTTCTGATCGGAATCATTACTTAGTTATACAGCTCCAAAAAAAGCATCATATTCGATACTCACTCCTGTTAGAACTCGTCAGTGGTAAATACCAAGCAACCTGAATTGATGTTCGTGATCAGGTTTGTCCGGGCGTTCATGTGGCAAAAGTAGATCAATAAAGCACGTTTTGTATTGTCCAGCTCACACGTTCACAAATCATGCACGCGCCAACGTGTACAAACTGGAATTGCAGCCCATAACGCAGCGGCGATTTCAGCTCACACATCGTGTGCACATCTGCCTGATGGTTATGGCTGACACTTTCTGTCGTAAGTTTTGCCCGATATTTCTCGTCAGGTTGGCCTGATTTTAGATGAGAGTAAACTGTGAAAAGTCAGGGCTTCGGCTGGATTCGAACCAGCGACAGACACAGCATGCCTCAACGCGGCAAGCGCTCTATCAGCTGCCACACTATTCATTAGTAATACAATTTTTGTGCTCAACAGTGACATTGGTGGATTCCAGCCTGAACTGTTTGAGACTTTCTGCCGGGGCAGTCGATCTCTTGGATCATTTGGTGTGTTCCTTATGAGAATGGCACGAGTGGGTAACAGAATCCAGATATGGAATTTCAAGGCTCCCAGTGTGGCTTCGTAGTTCAGCTGGTAGAGCGCTTGCTGCGTTGAGGCATTCTGTGTCTGTCGTTGGTTCGAATCTATCCGAAGCCCTGACTTTTCACAGTTAGGTCTCATCTGAAATCATTAATCTGCCACAGTACTCATTTACCCGATTTTGTTGCGCGATAGCTCATCCGGTCTCCCGTATTACCTATAATCCACCAGCTATGGGCTTTGACCATATCTCACTATTGAGTCCAGATAATCGGTCGACTGTTAGAACAATCGCGTCTCAGATTTGGTCATCCACCACATTATGTGCGAAGAGTCAGTTACGGCTAGTATGAGGTTAAGGGTTCAATGGTTGGGGAGGCTAGCTCATGGCAACATCTGCCAGGATTTATACCTTGGCCCTAGTAGACGTATAACTCATGGGGGCGCTCTGCTTGAACGAAACACGAGCGAATAAATAGAGTGGAATAAAACGCACAATACGACCGTCCACCAAATGTAATGCTGTTTTACTGCACCAGAGTTTTCCAAGTGTGACAACAAACCAACAACGGAAACTTCGCTAGCACTGACGTATCATTCATTATCCTCAGTGTAACATGCTTTAAATTATTTGATACCGCACACTTAGACCGCTACTCACTGTGGTTAGTCTAATTTGTGTAGCTACTTGTAAACACGTGGTGGGGTTTGATCAATAAAATATATACCAGCATTCAAAATTTACGAGTTAACATATGGTTATGTAATGAGGTGATCTGTCCAGATGACTACCAAGATGAACGGTTCTTCATAACATATGTATGTACATGTATATTTTATAAGGAATAAAGAACATATACAGCGCTCATTCACATCTCAAGTGTATCACGCGAATCGCGATATGCTTAAAATAACAAGTGATTTTCTAAAAGAATATTAATTTGCTGCACGTCGACCGAGCAGTTTGTATGATCGTTTTTGTTTCATTCTCGTCCGCTGAATATTCGTCGGCCCTCAAACCGCGTTTTCCATGGACATAGACATCGAACCAGCTGACATAGTTCCCTCTGAAAAAAGGGAAACTAAATTTAATTACCAACAATATACAATGGAACGTGACGGTGTACAGGTGTGCCTGTTTTTCAGCCAAACATTTTGACGCAGGCGGATGTTGCTTTGGGTTAACAGGTTGGGTCTTCTCACCCAAACCAGAGAGATATTTGGTAGAGGTAGGCGGGGTGTGATGAGCTCTAGACAACATGTACCTTCTTACCAATCACAGAAAATGTCAACCAACAGCTGCTCAAGGTCAGTAAACATGGGTTAACCCAACTCCTACACCCACAACTGATCGCAACTGTCACATTCACACAGACTTTCACATAGACTTTCCAGTCGGCTTCTTTCGAAAACAATCACTAGACTCCAGTTTTGTAGCTGTTAGAGCTAGTCGTTTGTGTAGATGCTTGTCACTTCCGGGATCAGAGTTCCGGTCACGTCTACATGAAGCAAACGCGCTGACCACTGCGGCATTGATCTCAGAGTAGGCACAACTGAATTTCCATTTGTGAACTTTCAGCCACACTCACTTGTGAGTAATGCTCAGATCGCCCAATCGCATCGAGAGGAGACACAGTAACTGTCGTGTCAATTCCAATCGATGACCTTTGGACGAGGACTTCGCTCCAAGTTGATACCACAGACAGCTGCGCTCAGTTGTGGGTGATGCTCAATTCATACAAAAAAGAGCCAAAATCCCCTACTACTCGTCAGTCATCCAATTTCTACTTGTCCAGTTAAGCTCTCTTGCATACAATCTCCCTACTGTGGTAATTTTAGTCTACCTATGAGATTCCTTTTTACGGAGTGGTGTGTGAACACGATGATCAATGTTCATTTTAAGATCGGTACTTATCGCTTAGGTGTCAAAACACGCGCATTTTCTATTGGATTTTACCCACGGAAACGCAAAGATTGACAGTACAATATTGCCTGTGTACACCAGAATATGTGTTAAGGGAAAGTTGGTAAAGAACAGTGTTCCAGCGGGAAGTCAGCAATAATGGAAGCGATTTGAAATGAGAATAAAAATTCGGCTACTTCTGGTTACGCGGATTGCATCTCGTCGGCTGCCCCTGCACTTTAACAGACCACCCACGCACACATTCGTCTGCCAACTCTCACTACCACAGACCCACCTCATGTGCCCTGCAGGCTAGTGCGTGATCCGGACGTCCGGATTCAGTCGGTACGCTCGGGCTTCGCCGAGCGTTTCCCATCTTCACCCATCCGACAGAGGGTGAGCTCTGTTCCGCAAACACCGTGGGTACCAAACCCACACACACTCACAAGCATGTGCACGTTCACCGAGGCTTTTTACGTTTGAAGCGATGTGCATATGGGGTTCACTTGCGAAACGACTTAGTTCGCAGGTGCATATAACAGTGCCAATTCCAAGGCCACCTCTCGGGCGGCGGACGCTTCGGCAGCACGCCAGGGCAAAGGGTACGAGGTCGTGAACCAAACAACCCTACGGCCCCACATCGCATTCACGTGATCCTGCCCCGGCAACACAGTCGACGCACTGTTTACATCTGGATATTGTTTTCCGCACTTTTGTTCAACCTCGACATTATTTTTGTTGTACGCCAGTCTGTCATGTTGCTTATTTCATAATCACTTCCACGACTGTCTCTTTATCATATACCTAATCTTTTAAGTTTTGCCCTTCTTTTGTTAGTTTTGGGCCATAATTTGTCTAGAGCCAACATTTCCCACCAAACCTTTCTGATGACCGTAAACAGAAAGTTGATCTTTGGACAAGTTGTACCATAACCGGATCATGCTCTTATTCTTTCTGAAGCTTTCGTGGACCCCTTTCAGTAATACTTGTGGTTTCCATTATTCACGGGGAGAGAGCTGGTTCAATCTCAACTCAATAAGGGACAAGTTTTCATCATGAGAACTCCGGAACATTTGAGTAGCTAGGTCACTTACGAAGTTGGATTTCTTGATGCTTGGAGCGTAGCTCTGGGATCGTTTGAGACCAGGGTTTAAAGGATCCTTTCACGTGCGGTAACAGCTAATTATTCCCTCCCAATTTGCAGTTCTTGTGTGCTGGGTGGTGATGCATCAACACAATCAAGGTGTGTGGCGCAGCTTGTTTTTTATGCATATACTACTAGTTGGCTGTCGTTTTAACCGCCTTGTAAAATTGTGGATTCAGATAAGCGACATTGTTTTATTAAACTTCCCAGGTGACACCGTATTGGTCGTGTTCGAAGTGTGAATGTTAAACCAGCATGAGGAGACGAAGTTATTACTAAGGTTGTATTGTTTTATACCGGGGCTTTCAAAGGTTCAAACCGGTGTATTTTGCTCCTGAATATATCCAATGCCTGGCGGAGTTACGTGATAGGTTTAAGAGCAGTACATCCCGAGAGGATGAATATCCTTATGGTCCTACTGTCAAGACATCGCTAGATTTCGTTTACAGAAAATCCTCGAGGATGTACTGCATCAGAGATAACGTGACCATATTTGCAACAGGTTTCAGAGCGAGAACGTACGCGAAGACAGACAACTTCCTCAGTACAGTTTGTGAACTGTTTTTCAGATTTTATCTCAATGTTTTCTGTGATAGGTCAGGCCTATCAAATTGCAATTAGGAAGTGAAGTTAGATTAGTAGATCGAACGTAAAACATAGCCGTGTACAGGTTTGTTTATATGGTCTATCGAGTAGAATAACTAGTTCAATACCATTTGTGTTTGTGTGAGTATACAATAACTTGTTTTCCTAAATAATATTTTACGAAAGTGCTAGCGAGAATTGAACTCATTTTGATAGTGGATCGATATAACGTGAGTCAAAATTAGTACAAGCAAGAGGAAATTACAGCCAATGCCGTATGAGCCTTGAGGAGTGTACAGATGACTGTTTCTAGAATTACACTTAATAACCATTTTTCCACGTCACATGCATACAGACAAGGATATTAGGTCCCAGGTAGACAGAGGAGTTGTTACCAAGGAAGTGAAGTTTCTAACCAGACAAAAGCGCCCTTTGAACATTGTAAAATACGCATGACAAGAGTTGTTCAGGATGCAACTTCTGATACGTAATGTGGTTCCTGCCTGATAGGTGAAAGACTAATGCGATTGCTACTGATGTTATTGTTCCAGTTGCTAACTTGACCAGATGATTTTTTTAATCCATTTGTATAATCGACTGTTTGTACTCCCGGGGTATTCTGTGTAGTAAGATAACTGCTAAATGAGCACACGAGTATGATTCGAGTGTGGACAAGCAATTCACTTTTCACATGGAAAGAGGTAAGTGAGTAAAAAGGTAAACGACGAACGAAGAGAGGTTGACGAAAACGTACTATGCGTTGCACTGTGTGGACTGCGATTGAACAACTATGTAATTAACTTCTTTGAAAAGAATCAATAAAAATGGTCCTCCTCTTCACTGTCACCAATCGGTGTCTTATTGCTCCAACTGTCTGATTTTCCAAAACCAATCCATCTGGATAATCGTTTTCTGGGAGTGCTGTAGACAAAAAATTAGTTCACAATCAACCACATCGTTTGAATGGATTATCCTTCTTTTTTCTTATTGAGGCAACAAACTACAGTCTCATTTACTTTGAGGGGCACAACACTGGTAATATTCACTTCTTGTCCGTCCCACATTGACCTGTAGTACATAGTCAGCTTTTGCTGAGTTGATTACACACTTAGGACAGTCGGTGCTATGGAAAACAGTTGAGTCCACATAGAGGATGATGCTAGGACGAGTTGCAGTGATGGCGTTGTTCTGACTTTTTATTTACAAGCTCATACATTCTGTTCTTTATCGTACATGAATGCACATTCTGAGACTAAATTGGTGTGGTTGCATAATTTTCACTATTGCAAGAATGTACCCAATTTGGAAACATTGAGTTCCCCCTAACCACTTCATCAGAGCAGAGAGAGGACATTGTCGTGTTAAAATTTTGTCTGCCTTCATTATTCAGAAACGTAAAAACATGCAGATTATATAAACTAGATAAATAAAGGCAAATATTGATTAGACATTCCTATAAACAGGACTATGGCAATCAGGCAGGTTGGCACAGTCACTTTTGTGCATGAGACGTCAGTTGATTGGTCCATATAAACATCGGTTCCCGAAAGTCAGTAACTTCGTGTTTCGTTTGCGCAACATTATGCAGAATGATTTAACTGGGTCAACTTGGTGACCTGTTGATACGAAGTGTTTAGGTATGGATGATGTATGGTTGCAGGAAACCAGTCCACAAATTTGAGGTTTGTGTGTTATTAGTAGCTCTTACCACTTCGGAGCGTATTCAATTCTTGGCGGTAACAATCTTTGATCTGTTTTGTCTATGTGAACGTCACCACCACTAGAAATGGACTGGTACACGACGTGTGAGGGAATTTTCCGGCGGACTGTGTTGACGATTATGGAGAACTGAGTTGCCGCACACGTTTGAACTAGAGCAGACTTTAGTTTGTGGATGATACCGTTAGCCAGTTGGTCTATTCGACTTGGTGAACCAGATGTTCTAAGTCTCACTTCACCGATAACGCAATCAAAACTGGAGTCTATTTTTTGCGAAGCAATGCCTATCCGAACTTATCAGCAAGCGGAGCGTGCACAAAGATGGCTGAGGCAACCTGTCGGGTTGCAGTAGCCCTGATAAGATAGCACTATGCGTGTTTATGTCATTGTTTGTTCCCAGCTGACTGATGTACATAATCTGTGTTTACACCTAATGAGAGTAAACGGAATGTTAACAGATTTCAAACTATGTATTCTTTCTGCTCTGATGAAGATATGCCAGAGCGTTAGGACGTGCAGTAACTGCACGCTGTCAAGGCGCGTCGGTTAAAATAGCATCGACTCAAATATATGGACTACCAACTCACAATCTGATAATATCTTATCATGATTTTTCTGTGTCCATTTTTCACAAACGAGATTTTGAAACTATCACCATTACGATGGTTTTCCTAATGACAAAGCTGTTATGTGCATCCTGTCCTTTACGTGTTAAGCACAATGAACTACATCGAATGAGGAATCCAACCAATACTGCACAAGGTATATCTGCATTTCACACAGATGGAAACAGTGTTATTGGAAATGACCGACCCTACATGCGGTTATTCGGAGGCACAATGATCACTGTTTCTGTGAGGAACTGATGGGTTATTAATCTTTAGCAAACCTAAAAGCAATGATAACGTATACAGCTGGTTTCCCGCACCTTCAGTTTTCCGTTTCAGTATTCAGATTTCTTTTGTCGATGATCATGAGGAGCTACGATTATTCAACCCGTTGGTGTCAATGCAGAAGTATGGGCTGACCTAAGCTGTCACACTGTGTCTTATTTATCTTACGATTTTGTAAACACTATCGTAAATTCTATTTGATGTCTTTTCCTTATTTCAATAGCTATTCAGTGTTTGAGGTAACCAATGAAAATGTGCTCAGAGCAAATAAATTTCTCAATTACAAACTACTCACTTTCGGGGAATCCAACTTCACACGTTATATATTTGAACGTAGGTTTGTGTCATTGCTACGGGCTCTCTGAAAGGCAATCCTTACTCCAATTATGTCAGTGAAAATTAAGTAGTTCGATTGGCCGATCGATCGATGAGGTGATGCTCAAAAATAGTAAGTAGAACGGAAACTTGCACATATTTTCAACAACAGATGCTCCGGAACTTACGTCACAAAAGATGTGTAATGTACATAATGTTATGCATCTGTGTAGCAAACCACTGAACGAGATGATACCGATGACACCCTTATAAGATGGCTGGGTCTAACCATACAGAGACTTAACACTCAGCGCTACCGACCATCAGTAAAACGACGACCAGCATACTCGTTGATAATACATTACTATTCAAGGCCGAATTAATCCCTTCTCTTCGATTATGCGATGGACGGTATTCTGGAAGCGGCAGTCCGAGGTTCAGAAAACTCGAAGTGGAGCTTCGAACCCGTAGTGGCTAGCTCTTTTGTAAACAGTATGCCAACAGTGTTGCGAAATCCCGTACCTGAATGATCATTCCTTTTCTTGCCCGAAGAAAGACTTCTTTGGAGCTGCCTAGTCGTTACCGAACTTTTTAGGAAGTACTGTTTGGTGGTCTTCCACAATGTATCGTCAAACTGGCATCCTACTCGAAATCTGTAAAACCTTTGTCAACCACTCCTTACAGCTAACTTTCCTGTTCTAGACCTAGAAAACCACGTATCCAAGATCAGTCCATATAGTGCAATAGGTCCGGACAAGATCCATCCCAGGATTATCAAAGAAGTGGCTGCTAATCTGATAAAAGCGCCTTATAAGCTGTCTAAACAAACACCCCAGAATAACATTCACCCTAACGCATGGAAAGCAGTCATGGTTACGTTTATCTTCAAAACAGGCGACCGCTACTCCCAGGCAAGCTATCGGCCAATTAGTTTTACTAGCAGCTTACTCATCATAATAATGAGAAGACGTGTTATCAAGCACTTCTTGTCAAGTAATCTTTACTCTTGCACCCAGTATGGCCTAGCCGGCCATTCATAACAAATATGCTCACGTTAACGAATAGTCAGACTTAATTCAAGAATTACGATGTCATTTACGATGCTTCACACTTCGACTCCGGCGAGACTTTCAACTGTATCACTTGACCCTCTCAGACACAACTTTGAAGCATATGGCATCCAAGGGAAGGTCCTTCACTGAGTTACCTCTCTTCTTGATGGTGAAATTTCTTGAGTTGAAATTGAATCGGAAATTTCATTTGCTTCCTTGATTTATGAGGAGATTACTCAACAGGCAATGTTTGACTTCCCATTGGTTTTGTTGCCACCAACGACCTTCCGGACACCAGTTCTGGCAATGATTTTTTCTACACTAACTATATGAGCGTCTGGAATGCTAGCTATCTCAGTGTACTTCAAATTGATCTTTACGAGATTAATTACTAGCCGGACGATTGGAGTCCCCTTCTAAATAACAATGAATGTGCTTATATTTCACTCGGTAGAGACTCCGGCAATGACTTCCTGATTCATAGTGCACTCAGCATAGTAGATACCGTGAAACTCAATCTGAACAGAGATCTGGGTATCAGGATGTCGTCTAACTCGTCTTTCGCGCATCTTCATGAGACGGCGGTGAAAGAAGGATTTACTACACTCAGAATGATTAAAAACACTCTTCTTCTCATAGACTAAAGTAGCGTTTTAACCATGTGGAAGCGTCCATATGAGGCTGCCATTTGAGTGTACTAATCAAGCCGTGTATACTGATTTGCAGTAAGATATATTTGCTAATGAACATGTCCAGCGCGCGGCTACCAAACTAGTCACGGGTTTGAGAATCATTTTGTACGAGTCTCCACTTGAAATTCTTGGACAGCCTCCACTCGAATTTCTGTTAATTCACGTCGATTTGATTCTCACACTTCTTGATCGTGGGTCTGGTAGAACAACGAATGCTAATGGCCGACGAGGAAATTTTAGGGAGTTTACAAGCTCCATCTCCGGACATTTTCCAGGGTAATCAGGGATCGGAACAACCTTCTTCATGAGATCGTTAGCCGCGTTTCGAGAGACCGTGTCAAAGCATCGCTAGATTCCCACTTATTCACTGCATAGTTAGATTTGTGATTTTATTGTCCATCGCTTTTTCTGTGATCCCCAAGAGTGGTGTTACCTCCCGTTCTCAGTTGCTTGCTCTCAGGTCAGTAGACGCCCGTTTGATAGCGAATAAAACACAGGTTGAACCCGGGTACCTTAGTCCTTCTGCCTCGGACCGGTGTAGTAACCATTAGAATCGCTTCCGTCTGAATCTTGCTATTCTCCTCCAATCCCCTTTGCGACCTTTCACGGTTGACCCGACTTTCTTGTTGACCTTCTCAATCCAAACACTGTTTACTACCTACGCCTTTGTGACCTTTCAGCTGCAGACAGTACGCAGTTCGTTTTGCGTACCCGACCTGAGAGCACGTGGCACGCCTGCCGGTCTCTCCCACTCAGTCTCTGTCAGCCATGTAGTAATCCACTAGCTAGTCTGTAGGTACGTAATTCACATGCATATAAAGTCCTGGGACATTGACTTACAGGTTTCGCGTTTGCTTGCTAAACTTAACCGACGGTCCCTTGTTGCTTGTATTCTTGAGCAAATTGTACAGCCCGTTTGGTGCTTAGTGGTGTAACACTCGCTGTGAACGTGAATAACATTTATCGCACTGAATACGTTGTTAATAGTATCGTAGGAACCAGTCAACCTTGTTTGGACCTTTGGGATCCAGTTGACCTACCCGCCACTAGTAATAACGTTGTGGCAACGTTTGTATCTGAGCCGATTGCACTGGAAATGGGTTTCAGCGAGCCGTTGCGTAGCCATTTCGGCAGGTGTTCATGATTCCTCCCAACTTAACCTGCTTGACAAAAACAAGTGAGAGAGTAGATACAGAAAGACGAAGAGAAATTCAGCAAACAATCCTGAAGGCGTGGCACCAGTACCGGGCAGGTGTCGAACAACACGATAAGTCTCGCTGCAGGGTAGACAATCTCGACTGTGTTTGAAAGTCTGCGGCTAATTATTTCACTGTTAACCTCACCTTTGTATGAGCGACAGATGAAAACCGGCTTTTTCTCCACTGACTGGGCGAGTTCTAATTTCTTGCCGGTATGCAGATTTTTAACCAAATTCTCCCAGGGTATCCATTTCCAGTGAGATTTTCTCGAATATATCTCACCTCATCCTGGAGAATGTCCGGTGTACAGATCTTTTGTGCTCTGTTCAACAGAGAACGTATCGAATTTCTTTCGTACTTCAACGGGACAAAACTGTGAAAATACGTGTACTGACCCCTCCATGTCTTTTTTCAGTAGTTGGATCTTTGAATTTTCCCTTCTGATCGACGAAACAACGCGACGTCTAGGAATGAGAGTTTGTTATCCTGTTCTAACTCAACGGTGAACCTTATATTCTGATGTGCTCTGTTGAACTCATCTAGTATGAACTGTGGATAATCACCGTTTGGAACGAGACAAAAAATATCACCCACATAGCGCTTGTAAAGTTTGCACTTAGTTACGGTGTGGTTGAGTTTATTGGTCTTTATTTTGGCCATAAATATATCTGCGAGCAGCGGACCTATAGGTGAACTCATTGCTACCCCATCCTTCCGCCTATATAACTCTCCATTAAGTTGAAGTTGAACATTACAGATGCAAAACGATAGTAGTTCCTTCAATCTTCCCCCTGTAATTCCGACATTAATTTAATTATTTTCGATATAGGTGCAGAGATAGTCAATAGTTTTTTGCGATGGGACTTTGGTGAATAGAGAAATCACATCCAAATACAACATATTATCTTTCTCGATATTCACCGAATCGATTTAGCTTACAAAGTCGAAGGTGTCCTTTAGGCTAAATGGAGCAAGTCTTGATTTAGTCGGTTCCAATATCTCCATTAGCCTTCTCGCTAAAGTATGATATGCCGAATTATACATATCTAGGATCGGTCTTAATGGCACTTCGTCTTCGTGAACTTTGAGAAGATCGTACAAACGTGGAATGATGTTCCCGTAGTTCTGATACGCTCGAAAGCTGATGCATCGATAACATCTGCCTGCCTCATTTGGCGGAGTAATTTGGATAGGTTTTTCTCCATTGCAGTCGTTTTATCTCTATCATTTTCTGTCTTCTGGAACTTTGAGTTGTCTGATAGAATTGATGACATTTTGGTAAGTTAATCGGTCTTGTCGAGTAAAACTATTCTTTCTCCTTAGTGGAGCTTCATGATTAAAATATTCTGGCTGGATTGCAGCTCTCTCGTAGCGTCTAAGTATTCAAGTTTCAATAAGGTGTACTTAGGCACCTTGCTTTCCAGATAAGTTTAACAACCGTTTACGAGAGTGGACTAAAGTGTTCAGCGTTAAATTCTGACGAAGGAACGAGTCCATTTATTTGCGCATGCAAGTCTTCAAATTGAACCTCTGTGTCTAGGAGTTTACATTTAGCCTTCGAATGACAAAGTTTTGGAATTAGTGATAGCACCTCCAACATAGTACGGCTTAGCGTTATAGAGGAAAAATTGTGGACATACTCTTCTGGTTCTGTTGGAAACTCGGCTTGCGGCTTGATTAAATTCAAACTAGAAAGCAAATTTTTATTATTGTCGTCGACTTGTTTCTACACCTTTTTCTGTACGTGGTGTTCGAACAACCTCCTGTTCTCTTTGGGGAACGTCTCGACCGCAGCCCCACGCTGAGACCGATTACGCGTTATTTCGTCAGCTTTTGATTACCACGAGTCTCTTTCGTTTCAAGCACGACGTCGTAGGATTTTAGTAGTGGGTGGCACGTTGCAACGACGTTAAGTATTCCAGTAAAACTTGGGAAACTCCTTATTGTCAACGCAGTCGTTGAGAAATCATACAACAGCCTTCGCTTCTCCGATTCTATTGCTAAACTTAACAAACTGGTTAAATTGTTTCACCAGCGTTGGGTCTCTCGTTTGTTTCAGTCACTTCCAGATTCCACTAGAATTGCAATTAAACTACAAAACTTCTGCCTGTGTGTCCAATAAAAATGTTTACAAACCCTCCACCTCCCTTGGCCAATCATTCCACATCCACTTCTCTCTAGGTTGAAATCACAGAAATCCCTAAAGTTCCTGAGAGACAGCTTGATTACTGATGAGCTTTAAAGGACCATATAAACTGACCGTCATTCACAGCTTCAACCAACTGGAAGTAATGTTCAATTTGTACAAATCGAAGTCACTTACTAGTGGTCAATACCTCAAATTTTTCTGATCAGGTGAGCTTAATTCACCGGTGGAGAAAGGTAGAAATCACGTTCATTGTTGATAAATCGGTGACACTTAATTATTAAGCAAGAGAAGGTGATGTTAACATCATTAAGGTTAATCAAAGTTGCAAATGATGAGTAATGTTCAATAACTCTGTATTTATTTTGTTTATCTACGTCGAATTCTCGAACTCCTTTATAGCAGGGATTGTGCTTTAACTTTTTTAAACATTCTTGAAAAAATGAGGTTGGGAACTGGTGGAAATACTGCGTGTAACTAGCGATTCTGACAGTTTCTATCCGAAAGTTCAAATATGTGTGATGTGTGTTCACATATGACTATCGTGGTAATCACAACCATGGTGAACTCTGACAGCTGGTTTTCGCTGTTATGTAATTCCACCTTTCATATTGATGTACAAACGGTCAGTTGTATACACTCGTAAAGATAATTGAGAATTTTTCTTAACGCAAATTGTGCAATATTAACTCATTGTCTACTTTGGTAAACTTTGTTGAGGATTAATAATATTTTCACACTCTATAACTAGTTAGCAGACAGTGTCCTCGAGTTTGTTGGCTGAATTTGTGACTTGCACACAATTACACACAAGTACAGATTCGGTCTCTTCAATAGTTTCCTGGCTATGACGGAAGAGTAGCAAATGTTGACAGTAAATCAAACAACAATTATGATTGATATTTTTCGTGTGAATCAATTCATTCAGTATAGCCTTCATTCCTGTCACTATCTTGATGAGAAAGGAGTACAACTAGTTATTCGTTTAATGTAGACGAAAATGGTTGATTTATGTTACAAGTGTGACAAAATGTTAGGAACGGAGCATGACAGACCTATTTATCTTTGAGTTGTACTAATCCGAAAAACTAAAAACCATATCACTGGATGCGTCAGGTAAGAATGAACCAAATAATTGAATATTAATAATGCTACACAGTCCGTCTTGGATGTGAATTCTAATGATATGGCTTAGTGATCTCACTGGTTAGTTGACACTATTCGTTGTGCAAGGTTATTTTTAACGGTACAAAACGTTATACGGTCGATCCGGCTAACGATTGTTAAAATCAGTTCTTACTTTGACCACAAAATTACTACATCATGAGGTGACCCAAGCTAGTTGTCGACCAATCGTGCCCGTGTAATTCATTTGAGAGGAAATCTTTAGGAAGTGCGTTGTGGTACGTTATGAGCAGCACAAACCTGTTAAAAAATAGTGTACTGTAGTTTTAATTAATGCAAATAACCGACTTCTTCACGATCTGATCCAGATTAATTCACTTGCTCGATTTACATTGGCCAAGTGAAACTCCGTGGGGCATCAGCGTTTGGATTGTGGTATGCGAGGGCTGGAAAATCGTGCAACGTTCGAACTCACGTACTGTTTAAAAATACATCATTGAAACACTCTGCTTCAAAGTCCGAATTCGACAGGCATGTTTTTATTTCCTGGAGTTTACCGTTGTTTCTGACATTTTATGAACAAAAATGACAGTAAATGAACGTCATTCATTGAAATGAAAATAGTGTGTGGTGATGTTACACTATTACAATTGAAATAACGAAAGTCATTTGTAGATCTTTTCACTTAAGCTTGCTTCACTGGAATGTGGAAACTTTCATAAATGACCGTTTATTTTGCTGCTTTGTGTAGTGATTTTGATTGGCAAACCATGATCTAAATGTGACTGAAACTGTTTTACAAATTGACCAAACAGATGTACTGATCACACTATAAGAGTATTCATCAGAGCAGCACGTAAGTGTGCAGACACATATATGCTTAGATATTTCTTTCATCGAATGTCGATACTTTCAGGACGTTTTCACATTTCATTTTCACTAGTTACAGTTTATGTATTCATCTGCATTCCATAGTTGTAAGACGTAACAGCTTAAAAGACTAGTGCAATGCAACATTTTCATACGTTTCTTTTCGATACGTGCACAAACGTTGCCATGACTAGTGTTTGTCCTATGGTTATTGAGTCTGCGTTAAGTAACCTTGTGTAAATGAACAATTCGATGCCATCCGCCACCGTTCTGTGCATGGTATTTGATTACTGCCTTGGTGCACTGCAACCTGTTGCACCTCATTTAGGTTGCCCTTCAAAGTGTGTGGGGGGTGTAAAGAAATACCACCAGTGTCTGTTAGTACAATCGAGAACACAAATGGGTGTGTATACAGAATGAACTGTTCACCTAAGCACTCACAAAACACAGGTGAAATCAAAGTACGGAACCAAATTGGAAACATTACAATTTACTGTCTGTGTATTTCTAACGGGATCAGTTGGTCAATCAACAATGGTCTCAAAGAACACATGTTGTAGTCTTACGTCAGTTAGTTTTGATTAGTGCGCAAATGTACCGACACTTTTCATGGTCAGTTTCCCATTATTGTCCAGACCAACATGGAATGCGACAGCTACCATCAGTGCTAAAGAATTTTCAGTTCACATTGTTCTTAAGTGTTAAAATCAAATGCACGTATGCTTTTACTGGGACACTTGTGTTGGTCAGACATAGAACGATTGTGATTTGTCACTGATCAGAAACACATCATCCAACTAGTTGCATTTCGTTTCATAGATTACAAAGCCCCGGTAAGTGCCGGAAGAGAAAACTATTCGTTCGTTCAACTCACTGTCTGGATTATTCGGGGATATGGTTAATTTCAAGTTGAACAACACTCACATTTGCTCGCAGGCTTTGTAATCAAATAGACTTTCCAGTCAAATTCTTTTGGAAAGACGCACTTGAAATCAGATGGATTTATAAAAGTGAGACGTGTAATGATATTCAGTCATTTTCATTCCCAAATTTAAACTTGTTCTGCAGTCGCGAACGTTGTTGCAGTGTGCACACAACATTCTTACCTACTATTCCGACTAATTTCTGTAAGGTTTAAACAGACAGTGGTTGTTAACATAGCCAACGCTAATCAAGACGGCCGAAAGCCACCTGTTCAATTCCCCATGTTCTTTCTGAAAGGGCTTGCAGTGCACTGCCTGAACAGAGGCTTTTTAGCGAACCGGTCACCAGGCCTACTAAATCTGCTAGTATCACTTCTTTTGTCGCGCCATTTGTCAAACCGTTTTTTTCTGATAAGTAACATTTGCCGATTTATCGGCTGGAATGTTCTGGATTGTTCGCCCCGGGTTGTTGACACGCACAGCACCATCCCAAATGATACTGATGTTAGTGAATGGCTCTTCCATCGCCCCGGTGCGTCCTAAGGCAGTCCGATTACGCAGGCGTGTGCGTTCCAACGTACCAACCAACAGAATAGGCCCAGTGTTAGACCGACTGAAGAGAAACATTCAGCTTTGTCTTGAAGGTCATTCTGAGCACCCTGAGAGAGCTCGAAAACTATTCTGAATCCGATGTCACGTAACTCAGGGCTTTCCTTTAAACAGATAAATACGACTAGTCAACAAAGTCAGAAAATTACGGTAAACCTTCTCACCCTAAATCCTGTGAAGTGCCCTTGAGTCCACTTCTAATTGACGTGCCCTCCATGTAATTACGCTGCGAAGAAAAGAATGCTACACACGTTGTTGCATGACGCTCTAGCACTGAAATTGAGCAAAAGCACTACACGCATTTTGCATTCAGGTTGTAGTGGTAATGGGAGCATAAAACATATACTCGGCACGAACAAAGCTGCTTTGTTAACATCTGTAAGCTCCATCAGTTTATGACTAAACCATAGGAACTTTTTCTTCACTTAGATATTTTGCTAACATCACGCTATCTTTGGTTTAAGCAACTTATGCCGAATGCGAGTGATTCGTCATCCCAAGGTAGATCATCGTTTAGTATGACCCCAATGAGTGGACTACGTCCGGCCTAAAGTGAATGAAATTTTCAACGACGGCTGATGTGTTATGTTTATGAGTGCCACATATTAAAAGGATATCCGTCTTCCCAGTGCTGGTTTTAATCAGAATAGCTCCCGGCTACTACACTTTCGCCGATGGAAACGCTGGACTCTCCGAAATTAAGATGAGATCATCAAATTAAGCGAAACCACTCGCCACAGCATCGTATACCAATCAGCTAAGCACAAGAAGTTACACAGTTAGTGTACCGTGCGTCATGAATGCATGCGTATGTAAGTGAATCACATTATCTCTTTAAAAATCGCATCCTTCTTCCGAACAAATGATTTTACTGTAACAGAATGAGCAGAAGTGTCCAGAATAGACTAGAGATAACCTTCACTATTTCTCTTACCTGTCTAACCTTTATCCTCTCATGTTCATTCGTAAATTACCTTAACCACTATTGCTGGTGAACGACCGTCGATCACCTCACACGAGAATGTTTGTAAGTCGTTATGCACTACATAAATACCACGTGATTCGCTCCTTGTATCACACGCTTTCGGAACGGAACAAAGTGGCATTTTGCACCCGTCGTCTGGTTAGACTTCAGAGTAATCGAGAGGGGACGGTCGTGCTATTCTCAGGATCAGGATTTTCTGTCTTCTCTATTACGAGGAGAAGAATTCGACTCCTACAAAGCACATTACCATTCTATGGACGAACCAGAATTCCTCCAGGATTTCACAGCAGGGTGGTAGTCGGTCATCTTGACGAACACCACACTGGGACCTGAGGTCAGGGCTTTCGAGCGTTGCTGAAACGCTTCCGTAGGACTGATCAGCAATGTGTGCTTTGTGCGCAGAAGTGCAGAGTGAAGATCGAATTTTGTGAGGTGGAATAGAATGCCCCGAACACTCCATCACGAGCATCACTCCGGACATGAAGTAGTGAGTTCGTTCAGAAGCAGCCATAATGATATGGCGATGTTACGGAAGAGCGATCAATTACGAGCGCGTGTTCCGACGGTCGACAAGTATGTGTCAGGTCGGTGTGGCTGGTTTGATTGTCCATTTCGAGGACAGGCGTGATGCGTGATGCACAGGTGGCTTGGACAACCGTTTCTAAGTGTGTAGAACTTGAAATGTCCTGACCAGTCATGATTGTTTATGCCCTTCAAATGTTTCACGGTGGAATTCAGAGCGGCATTTTCCGTGTACTTTTGTATTCGAACCTCTTCCGCCCAAGTGATTGGATCAACCAGGGACCATTTTTGGAGACAGAATCGTGGGGAATGTTCGCCCGTGCTTGTGTGGCAGGTCGGCTAGTAATTTGTGCCAGAAGATGTGATACGTCGAGCATCCACGGTTTCCTCAGTTTTAGGAAGAGGGCCAAATGTTCCTTCCGTTACCGACAGGGTGTTTGAACAGCTGCGTAGTTGATATTTCTGCACTTCTTCTCTCTTGTATGTTTCCACTGACGCACGTCGTCAATTGTACGGAAACGACTGTGCAGCTGATGTGTTCAGAGGTGACTGCATGGGTCATGGTGAAGATGATTGCGTGCAGACTGTGGACAAGTGTTAGCAGTTCACAGGCATGTTCAGAAGCTTCGTTGTTCGAACTGAGTTTTGTTGTCGTTTGGACCAAATGTGTATATTATTCAGTGTTTTGATGTTTCTGATTGCAAATTTAACCGTGTTTCTGGTTGCGAGCCGATAGTAGTGTGAATTTGAATCACACGCTAGTTTGGCGTACTACTGGATACCCTTAGGTGAGTGACCTAAGAACTGAGAATGCAGTCAGTTATGGGGTACAGATTTAGTGGGCGTGGTTAGGTGACAGTTCGTCAGCAAGTCTCAGGGACGAAAGTGGCCTCCGCTAAAAATAGTTGCTTCGTAATAGTTTCGTGTTTTTGAGCCGTCACATTTGCATCTGATGTAAGGTGCTTGCATTCTGGGTTGTTCAAAACCTATTCTCTCCGCAACTTTTTGTTCACATTCAGCATAACTACAAATCGCGAGTTGCTCAGCTCTCACTACCTGTCTCACTTTTCATCGTACGAACGTGCGCAGACAGATCAATATTAGTTTTGTACACCTGACCGCATTCTCTACTGATGCAATTCGTTTACCTTTGTTGTTTATTGGTAACTGATGTCTTAAGGCACTGACAGTATTTGCGTACGCATGACGGACCGTAAACAACTAGATAGGTTAGTCACGTTTGAAGCTGCTGAACTTTTGACCCGTAAATGTTTGCACTGAGACTGTCCGGTTGATACCACGATGAGGTGATCCATCGCGCAATGTTGCTACAATAGTGATTGACAAACATTGAAGTTCCCGTGCGTAATAATTTTCGGAAAACATTAGTAAGTACCAGCGTGGATCGACAACAGAACATACATTTACAACTGTCACCGTACGTCAAGGATATTAACTATATTTACATGAGGAATTCCACTGAATAGTGTAGCCATTCAGGCGAAGTCGTGTTAACAACAGGCAACTTGCAGTCGGGTTAGTTTCAAGGTTTCTGGTTTGTGCTCAGTGTCACAGATGTGCAATCAAACCTTAAACACAGGCGGAGGTCCGAGAAGGATAGTCCAGTGTAACACACGAACGGAAAATGTTTGTTTTGGTCAATTTGTTTAAGCGGTTACGTGGAACTTGTAGCCCTAGAAACACTGAAAACCTGTACATCACAATCTGTTACACATAAAACTCCACACAATCCAAGCGACCGTCCAGGCAATTTTTGCTAAGGTTATTCAGTGCAGTTTCTTTTGACGTTGACAACCAATTGGTGCGTAGGTGCTCATCATTTCTAACATTATAGGGGAGAACGTTTATAGCTAACTAAGATTTTCTTCCAAAACTTCAGGCTTGATTCAGGCTGAACTACAGTTTGATTTTCAATAGATAAACATTTCTATTCTGAATAGCTGCGCTTTGCCTAATCGCCACTCATCAGGAAGCTTTTGTGCTTCTACTGTCTGCAATTCGTTGAAGACTCGTAAGTCGTGAACATTTTGTCAGACATACCACATTTCTGATGTTCATATAGCGGAAATAAACGAGACTGGCAACGATGTAGTTTTTAGTACTATTCACGAAAGCTGTTCAATCCAAGCAAGTAGATATTAGATGAGACCCAACTGTGAAAAGTCAGGGCTTCGGCTGGATTCGAACCAGCGACAGACACAGAATGCCTCAACGCGGCAAGCGCTCTAGCAGCTGGGCTACGAAGCCACACCAGGAGTTCGGAAATTTCACATTTGTTACCCACCCGTCCTACTGTCTCATATGGAATCCACCAAATGATTCAGGGGATCGACTGCCCCGGCAGGATTTCTCAAACAGTTCACGCTGGAATCCACCAACGCCACTGCTGAGCATAGAAATTGTGTTACTAATGAGTAGTGTGGCAGATTTATGATTTTAGAAGAGACCCAACTGTGAAAAGTCAGGGCTTCGGCTGGATTCGAACCAGCGCTTGCCGCGTTGAGGCATGCTGTGTCTGTCGCTGGTTCGAATCCAGCCGAAGGCCTGACTTTTCACAGTTGGGTCTCATCTAAAATCATAAATCCGCCACACTACTCATTAGTAATACAAGGAGATATTGTCACAAATCTTTTAGTGCTGACAGTGGACAGTGTACCATAAAGTACCTTCTTCAGGCTTAGTGATGAATACATCCAGGAAAGCTAAACTGTCGCTAAATTCATTTAGATGCAATAAGGCTAGCATCTGGTAGATATTGTTAGGAAAAGTGAAAAACAGATGTAATTGCTGAAAATAAACATACTACTCATACTGCCTGCTAAAGTCTTAAATTCGTGCAGACAGCAGCTCACGAAGTTTGACCGTTGACTAGTCAACCTTACTGACACAATGAACCAATCAAAATATCGTGATTTGTGTGTGTGTGTGATGCACTCATTTCTACTGAGCCAAACTTTCCACTTTTCAGAGACTGAGCCATATTCATTGACATTAACATCATGATAGTATTCACTGCGGTTTTAATCTGTTATTTTACCATTCTACTAATACATTCGTTCAACCAGGCTACAGTCGTCTCGCTGTCCCTTCCTCCGGTTGTCTCAGTTCTGCCATCGAAGTGTGATCTAGCAGTTGGCACCCTGCTAACAGTAGAGATACAGTTTTCGCAACGGTGCTACTAAAACAACACTGACCTTCTTGCCAATCAGTTCGAGAAAAATGTTTAACAAGAAATGCACTCAGTTTCTCTATTTACCTAATACATTTCGTTAAAAATGTGTACAGCTGATACATATGAGTACTGGGTATTACTACATTTGTAACACTGTTGCTCAGTCTGAGTGAAATCATAAGAAATCAATATGACTTAGTATTGTGAAAACGGTAACAAATGAGACTACGGAAAAATGGTGCGCCAGGTTCGGATTTATTGACAATTTGTGGACTGTACACTATGATGAACATTTGGGCCATTAATAGGGAACGGTCCGGAGAAAGAACTTAGGAATAGATTGACTTCACTGTGTCCTATTTAAACGAACATTTTATAATTACTTAAAAGTTGGACATAAGGAGAATGTGATTTGTTTTGTTTACGGGCTTTTTAGAAACAAACAGTAAATCTGCAATAAGTATCCGAAAATAACTTCAGTAAAGTCACAAACCAAACGGGAAAATTGCTAGGTTTGCTCCATTGACAAAACTGGTCATTTAACACGTAGAGATGGAGTTACTTTGTGAATGTTACTGTCAGTTGAGATAAGCACTCATTCTAGAACTGGTCTGTCGCACTTGGAATTTGACAGGAGAGGCCTTAACCAGGTCATGCACTATAAAGGTGGTTTACCATCTGATGTGTGTCATGGGGTTTACAACCCTTGTTTATGATCTAAAGCATTCGAGCAATTATTGAAAATGTGTTAGATGGAACTGTCATACAGTTTCGTGAAGCGTCTTATTATTCGGCCGGCAAATGCACCTTAACGTGATTCTTGTAAGACAAATGTTCAAAGTTAACTGACAAATTTTTACAGTATATATATAAACCCTCATATCCCGCGTGGTTTTGACTGATTAAAACAAAACTCCTCATAACTACAGTGATCCCTTTGTATAGGTTTTCTTTGGGAAAAGCAAAAGGCGGTGGTTTTAGCGGTAGAGGAACCATGCTTTTATTCACGTGACAAAAATATTACGCAGGGTTGAACGCTGATCTGTTATCTGTTTGTCAAGTTCCAACGCTTTGATCAAAAACCCCCCATATTTCGTAAGTTGAAATTTCAGCCAACAAAGCGTCACCCACCTTGACAAAATTGATTACAGATTTGATTACACCATCGAAATGCAACTTGCCCTGAGTCGCATCCTAATATTTAAACGTAAAGAAAAAGCCCTCCGAGAGAGTCGAAACGTTACGAAACCGAAAATTCATCTGATTTTAACTCGTTGTGGCTTAACCAAGGAGCTACTTAATTAAGAAGAGTTTCAAAATGGTTGGCTTGGTTGAAACAAAGACTACTTGGTTGAAATGTTTGTACCCATTGGATGCAGAACTGCTGATTAGAAACTTCATCCTGGATGAATGCATCGAACTGCTACCCGGTTGTATGAGGAAGCGTCAAACAGAAGTTGATATACCTGAAATCGAGTCGACAAAATCCACTGACATTTCACACGGAAAACATCAGCATCCTATTTCAAAGTTCACTTAATACGTGGATTGACTATGGTCAGCCAGATCACCTTCATGCTTGGTGACATTTTCGTACAATAATTTGAGCAATAAACAGTAGAGTAGTTACCCACAGTAGGGCTTCATAAAAGTCACGTCGATGAGATCTTGCTCAACGAAAACAACTACCCGCAAGCACGGATAATTTTTTGCACCCCAAGATACACTCCAGCACACAAAATGAGAATCACAACAAGTCGCTTTCTCTTGACGTGCTCATCTGAAGAGTAGCAGATTGCCCCCATTCAACGAGGTGTCCATTGCATTAGTAGTTTAGTAAGAACGGCGATCGCACTATACTGTTCACACAACTGTTGTTCAATAGTGGGACAAAATCATGCATTTCAACAGGAAAATGAGAGGCAGAATATTGGAGTGCAGCTACGCATAAAGGAGCTGAACATTAGCGTCCGTGGCAACCGCGACTTTCTGAGACCAGTTTTGTACACAGATTAGTGTTTTTGTTTGTAGTCCCGTTGAAACGCATAACTCTTGGATTGGATTTACGACTAAATGACCATTGTACCATCCGTGTTCTGGGCTCACAACAGCACTACCCCGTTTGGCGGAAGAACACGCTAGAGAAGGATAAGTATTCTAAGTCATTTACGATCAACTTAAACCAGTCCAGCGGTTTGTAAATGTGACGTGATGCAGGTCCTACAGTGCGGGTAGTCCCTCCTCTGCCCTAAATTGGCAATGATGAATGATAACTAACTCGGCTTCTTCAAATTCGTACTACTAATAGAATACATAAGAAGGTCATCCCGGTGGTCCTGTTAAGAACTTTCTGGATTTCAGCTTTCTGTGTGGAACAACTTGCGCACGAGCCAGTCAAATCTATTGAACCTCTGTTATTTTAGATGAGACCCAACTGTGAAAAGTCAGGGCTTCGGCTGGATTCGAACCAGCGACAGACACAGAATGCCTTAAAGCTGCAAGCACTCTACTAGCTGAGCTACGAAGCCACACCAGGAGTTCGGAAATTTCACATTTGGACTCTGTTACCCACCCGTCCTACTGTCTCATATGGAATCCACCAAATGATTCAGGGGATCGACTGCCCTGGCAGGATTTCTCAAACAGTTCACGCTGAAGTCCACCAACCTCTGTTAAACAATATACAACAGAATCACATGTTGCCTGGCGATGAAAAAATACTTTCTAACGAATACTTCGCTACACATTATTGCAATTTGGCCATCCGTCTATCGACACGCGAAACTGGCGGCCTCCCTCTTTCCTTGATAGTGTATTTTGCGTTTTTTATCCTGTCGTCGGTGTCGTCTGGGTAACCGTGTTACAAATCTGCGGCTTACTTGGATACACGTGTGAATTTGGGAGCTTGTAACCAAAGCAACAACTAACAGTTAATGTGTCCAGTTCCCAAGAAACGGACTGCATTTATACTAAGGTAGCTTTCGTTTTGTCCGTCACTCTCTTCGCCTCGTCAATTTACATCTGTTTTTACTCCATAATCTTCAAAATTATTGCCGTTTGGCTCATTTTTTTCCGAAATTTGTGTGTCACACTCTTCGATTCACTAGTCTCACTGATTTCTCACTCACTAGTCATTGCTTTCGTGTAGTCCTATTATAGGTGCCATTAGCCAGACACGGAGGTGCAGTTGCTTTACCAGTATAGATGCACATCACTACTTGATGGCAAGCGAACTTTGTCCCACATGCACCAAGCGGATGAGACACTGAAGGAAAAGTACTGAGTACTTGCACTGTAAATCAGTGACCTATATAACAAGTAGTGGAATACTCACAATCATTTATAACATGCAACAAGAATATCTCAGAAATGTTTTACATATCTTTTGTTCTGCAGGCTTGTCTGCTGTGAGGTTATCAATAAACCAAACTGGTGACACATACCACACTAGCACAGAAAAGCGGATGCTCCAATACCATCCGAAAGCCTTCCAATTTACTACTACTCTCAGAGTGTTGTGAAAAGCCTTTTGGGTCGCATGACCCACCCAGATGACTTGCGGAAGGTTAACCTTATGCTACCTTTGTCTTGCCGGTAGTTCAGTGCAAAAAATATAACTACTAATTCGTGCATCCTAGACTAGAAAACGGTCACGGTCAGTTACTGATGTGGCAACAAAATGCGATCCATCCTCGGGCAAGAGACATATCATTCCAAGGTCTGTTGATAAGTGTACAGATACATACAAAACAGTTACGTCCTAACCAAACACGTTCCACACCACATCGCTGAGCGGGTGACAAGAGCTGTCAGCATAGGAGGTGCATGATGGGACTCTTTTTGTTAAGTGTCTCAAAACGTTAGGTCTTGTTAGCGTTGCCGATAACCTCTTACAAAGACTGACCTGAAATACAGAAACTTTTCGGGAACGCTGCTAGTCTTGTCTAACCAGAGAAGACAAATAAAACGAGTAATTGTGCCACAACAGACCAGGTGTGACAGGTCTAAAAACTCAACCAGGATACGTCCAGACGCCCCCAAGTCTGATAGGGTTTTATTGGGTGGCCGTAAATCCTTGAACAAGATGGAAGCCATAAGTATATCGTCATTCACAGCGTGTTTTCTTTGCACACCTGCATCATCCTTGAGGGTAAAATGATATCCGACTGTCGTTGGAAGGAAAGGCATATGGCGCTCAGGTACATTTTGTTATGTTCTATGGTCCAGAGGCTTGGCCTGTTCGAAAAAAAGATGTCTGTAGATTTGCAGTGTTTGACCACTGCTGCCTCTGTCAGCTGACCCACATTAAGTGGGCAGATTACGTCAACAACAAAGCTGTTTGCCAACGCGTATTTCGAAAGACCCATGATGCGCGACTTACCAATCAACGTTTCACAGTCCATAATGGTTGGGTCACACACTCATCATGCCAACTGAGCGTTTACGTCACCGGGCTTTTGAATTGGGTACACCAGCAGTTGGGGAAAACCTCGCGGTGATCAAGCAACGATATATTCACGGAATATGAAGGTCCCGTTCGGTCTAGTGAGCAAAGCTGGGGAGAGTAACGCCTGCCCTGTTTGAGTCCTTGTGATCACTCAAACGTGGGTTAAGAACGCTATTCAAGCAGTTATGTATCACGGCATGCCTGCATGCACAATTTTATAGATCTTCTTGTTAGCTTCGTTCTACCAGTTCTGATTCTCTTCCGTAAATGACTTGCTTCAGAGTAGCTCAGGTCAGCGTTGAAGAGAGTGGTCGTTCGAACAACAGTACCTCCCAGGTAAGCTTTTACAGCCGTTGCGAATGAATGAATAAGCTGTAGCGTTGGAATCAGCAAAACGTCATCATCATCATCATCATCATCATCATCATCATCATCATCATCATCACTTTCGGCTTTGAACCTACCTATGAATGCTGTACTCATAAGTACGGTTCAAAGCTTCCATTAGGCGAGAATAGTCTAGAGATAACCTTCACTATTTCTCTTACCTGTCTAACCTTTATCCTCTCATGTTCATTCGTAAATTACCTTAACCACTATTGCTGGTGAACGACCGTCGATCACCTCACACGAGAATGTTTGTAAGTCGTTATGCACTACATAAATACCACGTGATTCGCTCCTTGTATCATGCGCTTTCGGAACGGAACAAAGTGGCATTTTGCACCCGTCGTCTGGTTAGACTTCAGAGTAATCGAGAGGGGACGGTCGTGCTATTCTCAGGATCAGGATTTTCTGTCTTCTCTATTACGAGGAGAAGAATTCGACTCCTACAAAGCACATTACCATTCTATGGACGAACCAGAATTCCTCCAGGATTTCACAGCAGGGTGGTAGTCGGTCATCTTGACGAACACCACACTGGGACCTGAGGTCAGGGCTTTCGAGCGTTGCTGAAACGCTTCCGTAGGACTGATCAGCAATGTGTGCTTTGTGCGCAGAAGTGCATAGTGAAGATCGAATTTTGTGAGGTGGAATAGAATGCCCCGAACACTCCATCACGAGCATCACTCCGGACATGAAGTAGTGAGTTCGTTCAGAAGCAGCCATAATGATATGGCGATGTTACGGAAGAGCGATCAATTACGAGCGCGTGTTCCGACGGTCGACAAGTATGTGTCAGGTCGGTGTGGCTGGTTTGATTGTCCATTTCGAGGACAGGCGTGATGCGTGATGCACAGGTGGCTTGGACAACCGTTTCTAAGTGTGTAGAACTTGAAATGTCCTGACCAGTCATGATTGTTTATGCCCTTCAAATGTTTCACGGTGGAATTCAGAGCGGCATTTTCCGTGTACTTTTGTATTCGAACCTCTTCCGCCCAAGTGATTGGATCAACCAGGGACCATTTTTGGAGACAGAATCGTGGGGAATGTTCGCCCGTGCTTGTGTGGCAGGTCGGCTAGTAATTTGTGCCAGAAGATGTGATACGTCGAGCATCCACGGTTTCCTCAGTTTTAGGAAGAGGGCCAAATGTTCCTTCCGTTACCGACAGGGTGTTTGAACAGCTGCGTAGTTGATATTTCTGCACTTCTTCTCTCTTGTATGTTTCCACTGACGCACGTCGTCAATTGTACGGAAACGACTGTGCAGCTGATGTGTTCAGAGGTGACTGCATGGGTCATGGTGAAGATGATTGCGTGCAGACTGTGGACAAGTGTTAGCAGTTCACAGGCATGTTCAGAAGCTTCGTTGTTCGAACTGAGTTTTGTTGTCGTTTGGACCAAATGTGTATATTATTCAGTGTTTTGATGTTTCTGATTGCAAATTTAACCGTGTTTCCGGTTGCGAGCCGATGGTACTTTTCATTCATCATTATCGTCATTTTTAGTTTCGATCTGTACCTATGGTACAGGGGCATGAGCTTCCATTAATTTTGATAATGTTCCGTGAACTAAAGGACTTATAAATACGTAGAGTCAAATATGGACGAAGAAGCGAAAAAAATAGGGAAAAGCAGTGAGGGTATGTTTGAAATGTAGGGGTTCAGAGAAGGAGAAAGTGGAACTACTATTCATGTTGATATAGATTCACCGCTGATCGCGACACTGTCATGTCAGAAGGCGCTTCCATCCACAGGTGTGGATTATCACCACCTACCCAACCAAGCAGACATCTGTCAACGTTGTTCAGTGGAATGGCCAAGGCTTATATAACCCATGATCACGTGATTGCATGGCCACCCTGCGGTTTCCTACAACCATAAATAGCCACAATGAACAACAAGCCGTGCAGCGAACGGTGTCGGCATGAAGGGTACGTGACACAACTAGCGAAGACTGCGCATTTAATACATCTCAGCTAATAGTGAGAAGTGTAGTCGAGTGCAGATTGTTGCAAATGTGCACGGATGGGCATGTCTCCGGTCCACAGTGCAAAACCAAAGGCACGCAAAATGTAAATCTTGCTTTTAATCGACAAATGGACCCTTTAGCGGCACAAGTGACGAAGATTGTCGATTGCACTAACTACTTTCGTTATCCGTTTGTCACATTACAACTTGATCAGATGACACTACTCAGATAGATGAAGCGATCGGCAGTCTCCAGAGGTCTGTCCTCAATAATATAAACGGAGTCATTGATCAATCAATCTTGTTTCAACACTACACTTTGAAGACGTTAAGTGTGTATCATACAGACCGGCCATATCACTGAATTGGCACGGCATGGTCAACATTTTCTCTACCGAATAACTGATTAGAACACTATACTCTGCGTACCGAGTGGCAGTCAGCCTACTGCCTGATGGAATCTAGACCTCGAGATTTCGGGAACTTCTGAGTACTTCTTTCAGAATATCACACTGGACGCAGTTGAAAATGAGGGGGACATTGGACATCCCCACCAAGCGCCACTTACCGTAGAGAACGCTCGAAGTAGCCACCCACGGACGCACATTCTTCATTTAGAGGGCACACAGAGTAACTTCAACAACTTTACATATTTCACTGCGCTTTCTCTGCGTTGGAAACCGTCCTTGAGTACAAATTAGTCAAAGGCAATCTTTAGGTCGAAAGCTATTGTTACCGTTTGCTGAGGAAAGGCACGCTGATGCCCCAATTCCTCTTGAAAGGCGAAGATATGATAGTTGAATCCGTGAGTGGTTCAAACAACCTGCATGATTTTTACGTATCTATCTGACCTTCTGTGCTTCAGAATCTGTGAGTACCTTAGATGCGATAGAAGCAAACATGATTCCTCCGTAGGCATCACATGAAGTCCTTGTACCTTTTTGAAGATGATAATGACAGACGACTTACTTTGGTCAGATGGACGTCTTCAGTAGTTCATTTAGAACGGAGAGGTGGGGTCAACTCAGACAACAGTCTACCACGACCACAGGAAAATCTTGGTCTTAATCAGGAGCTCTATTTCGTTTTCGCAATAGAAGTCCCAATGCCACTTCAAATTACTACATGAAAGCGTGGTGAAAGTTGTATTTGTCTGCATACTCTCAATGACTCACAGCCAACTGAGCTGGTTCCGACCAACTGGACAACTCTTCAAAGTGCTCAGATCATGGGTCAATACTTCACCACTGGCAGTAGATTCGTGAGCTATCTTTTCCACATATAATCTCACTTACACTTTGTCGACGGTAAGTTCCATCACGAATCAAAAAGAATATCATCATACTCGCTCCTGAGATAGCGTGCTTTTAAACTTCTTAGTTTGTCTGATAAAGTGAGCTTTACGATCTTGAAACAGACTCTTTGTAACCTTAAATTCCAGTCTATGATGGTCTGTTTTGTAAGCAGATTTTGAGGATCAGCTGATATCTGACCCTCATCTCTAGTGAATCACTCGCGATTCTCTCTCCTCCTGTCTTCGATACCCATTCCAAATAGCATTCTTCGCTAGAATTCAGCTCACTTGTTGATATTTCTGCCTCAGTGCTTGGATGAATCTTCAATTTTGCTATCCGACCAGTTTAAGTACAAATACTGTTCAGCAGGCATTCCCTATACCCTTGTTCTTGAATTTCCAGCCAAGTATTTTTGAAGACGGTTGAGCTCTGGGCAAACGATAGAGCAAAACGGACCCAAACAACGGCCTGATCTGTGGTAAGGTGGGCACTCTAAACTGAAATACAACCTTTAGCAGGGTGGAGCCACTGATTGCTTACGGCGACATGGTCAAATCACTTTCAGTATTTAGTTGTACTGAATGGTCTCCGTGTGACATTGCTGTTGTTTACGTTGAAATGTATGAAATTGTAAAATCCGATTTGCATTTTAGTGCTCCGTGATCTGATACCGAGCATAGCATTTAGCCGCTTCTGTTTCCGAGTAAAACTGCCAAGTTGCAGGTCCCCATCACTAGAATACACAACGATGTCCTAGTTTCCACTTTGTCCTGGAAGATCAAAGAAGGCATCAAAGAAGACGTCCATGACACTGTTTGGACTACTATCTGTTGCAAAGCATGCAGGTACGACAAATAAACGTCGTTTTGGTTTATGTGGATCGGCCTTGACTGAAATGTTATGGCCAACAGCACGTAGACGGAAATATGGTGGAATCCAATCGAACTTGACGGGAATATTCAACTTTATCTACATGAGAAATCTTGCGAAAGAACCTGTGATCCATATCACAGGTGAAGGATGACGTTAGGATATTAAGGGCGTTTGTGGAGAGGCAGCACATATCCATTTTCAAACTTCAAACGGTGCTTCCCAGAGCAACTTGCTGGCCAACTTATTGAAGAGTGTGGACGTCAAAAGCTTGAATGTTTGCCAGTTGTCTTGACTTGAAGAGATGAAAATTGGTAGCAGAAAGATAAATCGTGAGACCCTGGTATCCACCGATTATCCAGTGAGTTTCATTGACTTTCACAACAAGCCGAAAGTAATAAGCCTACAAGAGACGTCTGTTCTGAAGAAGCCGCTGTACATACGTTTACCGTACAAAGGTGACAGTAAAATGTCGCTTCTAACGCGCCGACTGATGCAAGCCATCCAACGAACGTACAGTGCAGCTACACTGCGCTTACTCAGTCGCACCAAAGTAATCACAATTCCTCACATTAAGACACGGATGCCAAAGCTGTCCACTTCACACTGTATCTACCAGTTCACCTGCAGCTGCGGTTACTTTTACATTAGCAGAACTGATCGGTCTTTGTGCCTTAGAATGGAGAAATACGTGCCCAAGTATATCAAGGACTTGATGTGTGGTATGACCCGACGGGACCCCACCAAACAACGCAGGGCGTTTTCTTCGATCGTCAGACACCTGCTGGAGACCGGTCATGTGGTTGACCCGATAAACACTTTCTGTGTGTTGATGCGTCATCACAAGCCTGTCATCCTTAAGTCACTGGAGGCGCTGCCAGTCATGTGTGGCAAGCCGGTCCTCAGTGTGCAAAGGCTGTTGACCTTGAACCTCCGTCTGCCATGGTTCTGACCGGTGACAGATTAGTGTATACAGTGACTTTGCGTATGAACTTAATTTGCTTAAATATTTGTTTTAAATTTTCACTGCTGTTAGGTGTAGCAACTGATGAGAACATACAAAATGGTATTACCACCTTGCAAAACCAGTCTTCAGATTTCGCTATTCAAATAAGCAGACTGACATGTCAGGGTAATGATAAACTCCGACAGTACCCTATCGTTTATGTTGTGAAAGATGGTTGACCTGAAGGATCCTACTGACTCGAAAGTATGACCTACGAGGCAACACGAGACAGGGTATCTTTTTGGGCCTCATGAAGAGCCAATGCTTCACCTGACACTTAAGAGCCAACCTAGCCCTTGGACGAAGTGAATAAGACACTGATGTCTGATTCTGATCACTGTTGCATGTAGGGGTGTCATGGTATATTTTTAATATTTCCACGCCGTTTTTGGGCTCTGTTGTAACGTTTTTTTAGCCATGTTGCCGAAACGGTAAACGCCAATTGGCACGTCAGTTTTGTGGCGTTGTCAGTGAGCCGTATGGGTGCAGCTCCCGTCAAGATTTCTTTTTTGAAACGTCTCATTTGACCATGGTATTCACATATGGGTGCCGTGATAAGGGCGAATTGCTGCGTTATAGAAATCGGTGTGTAAGGCCTGTTGAGAAATGTTACCCAAATTGAGGTGCTTTGGTTTGTGAAAACCTGCTGCGTCTTGAAAAATGCAGTGCGTAGACAGGACTAAACCAAATACCACATCCGGGCCAGGTCACATCTATGGACTGCACCTAAAGTGAAAATGTGTCGTTTTAAAGAAACGACTTCAGATACTGAGACCATTTTTGCACTGTACAGAAGAAACACACACAACATGCAGATAACAGTAAATACCAGTAACCAGAACTAGCTACGTGTGCTTGATGCGCGCTCATCGTTGCCGTTTGCAACTCTATAGGAGACCTGTTTGTGGATATCGTACAATAGATATTCGGTCCCCATGCACAACGTCTTTTTATATGTTACTTCTGGTTAACACGTACTTGTGATCAATGAATTAATGTATCGTGCACCGCAGTGATTACTGTACAGTATTCCAGTACACACGAACCAAGGCGAGACCGTAAGGATACCGTGTTCTAGTAAGTATGCGAGTCTGCCAATTAGCGTTAGAGATATGCTGTTCTGTTGACTAATCGATATTATCGACATGCACCAAATCTTTTCAGTGCCCGGTGTAGTGTGGACTTCGAACAGTTACGCTCTTGAACGAGCCGATGGACACTCTCCTGGAGACTGTTTTTTACGTGCCACAGAACTCCACGGGTCTGACGGCCACCTTTTGATGCGCGAGGTCGACCGCCTCTTTGCAAGTCCTGAAGGTAGCCCGTTGTAACACTTTTTCGTTAGCCTTCGAACGAGTTTACAATAGCCGATCGCATATCCACATGCCTTGCATTAAAATTGATAGTCTCCTTCGCCCTCTCACCACGGGCGGCATAAACAAAAGCCAGTTCAATAGGCACTTCAGCTGCCAGATTGGCGGCACGCCCTTCTGATTTCATTCCAGCTATGCGATCTGGTCCCAGCATGATAGATTCGTCCAGACCAATTTGAGCGTGGCTTCTGTCCAGCAAACTGAACCGAGATGAGTGACACAACATAACAGAATAGCCAGTCGGACAGACAGATAGGCCCACAGAGCAGCCAGCTAACTGGGCCGTGGTTCCAATGTTGTGCTGTCCCTGTTCGTTCACCCGACTCGGTCAGCAGGCCTGTTCGTTGGTTTGTGCTCCAGTGGAAATGGGAAAACCTCAAGCATTCAGGCTTGTAACGTAAACGCCCGAGCCATGATTGCCCTTTGGTTAGTACTGTGGATTGTGTTGCCGCTTTCCCCATTTGAGATACGATGTACATCTAGCTTTCGAGTTAAAAAGCGTATTGGAAAAGACACAGCAGAACAAATACAGGGCACTACTTCCGTGCTTAGAGTGAACTGAATCATGTCAGTGTGCTTTTCCGCCCATCAGGTCTGTTTGGCCCTGTAGGATGATGGTGACAGCGGGCTAGAACCTATGTTGTCCAACTGGACTCGGATTTGTGGCCTAAGTTGATAATTGGTATTGCCTATTGGGAAGCCACTAACCAAGCTGCCAAGAAGAGACCAGAATGTCAGTTACAGGGAATTGTGATTAGAACAGTTTAAATTAAGGCAGGGTAATGTATAGAACAGATTTTTAAACTAAAAACTACCAGAGTATATACACTTCGTGATACTGCTTTTATCTTAAGGAATGTGCCTTTTTATTCACTTCCAAATAATTTTATTTTTGACCTCTGTTCTAACCTTTTCACTTTGTATTATATCCAGTCACTTGTCCTTTACTGATCACCCAGTTTACTCAAACTCTGCCCCGGTGTGACCTGGTAACTTGTTGACTTCTTACAAGTAAACAGTCCTGTTGTTCCGTACGAATTATTATATTTGCAACTATACTCCTTCCAGCCTATTGAATATTTGCTTGATAGCCAGCACTCTTTTGGATTCTTCATTCTCTATCTTTCTTTGCTTGTTAACAGAGGTATACTTGTTATGCAATCGAAACTGCCGAACCTAGTTACTGTCTACTGAAAACAGCACCGCTCGGTTACGTTTTGTTCTTTGTTGTCACAAGCGATGATATGGGTTGTCGAAATAGACCTGATATGTCAACTGCAGTGGTACCATAAACCGGAGTGAAATTAATCGTGATTTTGAACGTTCTGAAGTCTGAGGTGTGCAGCATACTTTAATCACTGGCCACTGACAGATATGTACTGTCAGATGTGAAACATTTGAGCTTCGACCGGATTAGAACCGACAGCAAAAGTAGTATGCTACCACTTGGCAAGTGATTCATTAGTTGAACTTAGAGGCCATTCTGAGAGCTCATGCTTTTTACATCTGGGCGCCGTTATCCACCCATTTTACCGTGTCATATGAAATCCACGAAGCGGTTCCTGACTTAGTTTATCTAGTGGGACCAATTAGACAGTGAACTTTGGAGTTCAGCAACGGTGCTGTTAGGTGATGGGTTTACAACTTCGATATGTAGTGTGGCACACTGGTTAGCTTGAAAGATGTCTAACTATGAGAATTAGCGTAAATCTGTGGGTTAGCTGATGGTGAACTTGGCGTGTAAAGACATGGCATTCCTGTCGCTGACTCAAGTGCGGTCGAGGAAAGACTCCTCACAATTGGATTACTTCTCCAATTCGCACATTCCTCTGCACCGTTTATCAGTAATGTAGATGTTTAATCAAAGACACGTCACGTTCACGCGTCTGATTAGCTGATAACCAGCTATCAGATTGGTCCTGAAAGCTTATTCGATATTTTTGATGTTTCATGCTAGACAACATTTCTCACATTGCTTTGAAGTCACTATTATTGATCCTGTACGCCTAATGTTTTCTGGGTAACAACGGCTACTAGTGACTTCAAATGCGCCTTGGTAAAGATTACGTAAACATCTGACCGTGATGTTCCAGTCCAAAATTTTTTGACTACAAATAACTTTTTTGTAAAACTCTTCTTTGGCTGTTGAGACTGCACAGTGACTGAATCGCCTCACAGCTCACAACTTCTGACTTTATTGTTTTAATCTCTAGCCAGTTAGTTTGAATCGACAAAGGGTTCAGCTGAGAAAACCTGAACACTCATCTTGCGAAAGTGTTCCTTTAATGTCGGAATCGATATAATGTTTAGACATTCGGAATATATACACATAAACTGGAGAATAGTTGTGATTGTATGATTTTTCTCCTAAATCCGTTCATACCAAATAATTAGCAAATTACTTCACAAGACCATAAAGTATTGTGCAGGAAGTGACCAGAAGATTGAAAGAAGAGAGAAGCCATAAATCGACTAATTAGCAAAAACTATCTTGAAAGTTTTCCGAAAGACAACTGTAAAGAACAATTAGTCTACAAGTATGGAAGTAGTAGTAGAGGATATTCATTATTTAACATAAAAACGGGAAATTGAACGCTATTCCTACAGTTTTAAACAAAGTAAGAGTCCTGATTAATATTTGAGAATCGACCACATCGAATTCACTCCTCAAGTACCTAAAAGACCAGATATCAGTTGACAAAACTCAAAATATGTGTACAAAATAAATGTCTAGGCTGTTCTCAAGCTTTTGTTGGACAAACTGCTGAGTAACTAAAAATTGGAACAAATTAACACCGAAAGCGCATTGTGAAGCCGACCAGAAATAACTGTGTCAGGTCATGAACAACGAATTTGTAATTCAGAATCATAGATCAACAATTCTGAACTGCTCAAATAACTTTGGGTACATATTTCAACAAGTTAACGAAAGCCAAATAGGCTGTAAATAGAATCAGAAATTTCCACAGTTCGGATGAATTACAAACTGTTTTTGATCGATCAAGTTAATTTGTTTCAACAGCAGAACGAATTATTCTGATCAACTGCCGAACAATCTCTAATGCATACACTATGTTTTAAATTTTGCGTGTCGTTTAGGCTATTCTTGCTGAATGGTTTACACTATCTTGTCATGTTCTATATATCACTAAAGCTACTTGGGATCCTCGACTGAAAAAATGACCCGGATATCACATAACATTGAACACTGCTGTCCCACTCATTTGTTGTCATGACTACCATGTATCTGTCACAAATATCGCCATTGCAATCGGTTCAGACATTTCTCTCCTCCCCTTAAACAGCACCGGTTGCTTGAAAGCGTAGTACGCCGTAAGAACCATACCTAAGGCATGTTGATGTCATACAGGGCCGGACTTGCAATCGAACACCATTGAACACCACTGAAACATTGAACCATTGAACATCACTGAACACCGCAGTGCAAAGGTGTGAATCCACAAACACACACAGACCCAACAATGGAACCGAGTTTACCTGTGAATGATGGAGGATTTTTAACACACTATAAGTCGAAGATTATTCATTTGTCCGCAACCTTCACATTCCCATTGACTTTCCGGTCAGCTCCTTCCGAAGGGAAGGGCTAGAATTGAATCACTCATGCCTAAGTTAGTGTAGCATCGAGGCGTTTGAGCGACAGGCTGATTGACTAGCGACGACGAGTGAGTGGTATGAACAGCAGAACCGGACTATGAATGGCCATATTCTAACGTTAACAAACATGAATCAAAAGCGTGTCGTGTTTGGAGGAAATCCATGCTGTGTGAGTGGCCGATTGTTGAAATGTTAAATGTATGGTGGGAGTGAAGGATAACTTCCGAAGGTTTACGGTTACCAGTCCCTTCGAAAACCTATACGGCTCTAAAATCCGTGTATGGAATATCTGATCCCAAACTATGATTTTCGAGTTAAATACAAATAACTCTTTCTTCGGTCACTCTAAATGTCACATATATGCGACTTGCTTCCGTGGGGAATCAGTTGTACATTGTACCCAACAGCGATATTCCTTTGCAGTGTGTTCAACAAACTGACTACAGTACACGGCAGTCGCCTCTTTTCTTTCCAGCACCCCACATTCTAACACTCAAATTGCTCATTCTTGCTTTGGTCACCTTGTCTCAACATTTAACTGCATTAGTACACTGTACCTCGCCTTGATGTTTGCCATAGGCCAGTCGCCTTCAATGGGATTGGACATCGTTGAGTGTAGTACGAAACGTAACAACTATCCAATCTCGCGCACAGTTTTTGGTCTCGTTTCGTGGGATTATCGACTGGGGTCAATTGGGCAATTATTGTCTCCTCTCGAGGCGATCGGGTAGCCCGGGCATTGCTCTCAAGCAAATTTGATCGAGCATTCTAAATGATATTTTAATCGTACTTAATGTGTTTCAAATGTCTGCGTCCAGAAAGCATGACTGCCGTTTGAATACTAGCTTTGGCTAGAATAAACATTTCATGAACTCCAACAAGAGACAAACCCCAGTCCACTGTTTCCTTTGAAAAGAAGCTGGCTGTAAAGTCTATGGCCGATTCTGGATGAGATCCGGTTCAGATTAACCACAAACTCTCTACTAACTCCAGTAATACAAATTTGTTTTAAGACATAGCAGCGTAACTGGTGTGTGTTCAACTATCTCGCAAATGAGTTAGTATCTACAAATAAATTTGTAACTTCCTAAAACGAAATTGATTTCGCCTCCAGCAAATAGGCAAAACTTATCATAAATGACATTGTCAGTTTGGTATATTTTGAACAAAAGTTACGCAAACTTGTTTTAACAGACCAGCGAGAGCCGGCAACAGAAATTAACGGGAAAAATGTGAAAATTTCAAAACAGTAGGGGGCATTGTTTAGCGGGCAGTGAAAAACGATGGAGGGGTTCTTTCAATTAGACTAGCAAATACAATCAAACATTACAGTAATCGAATAAAATAAGTTCTGACAAAACGTCAACCAAGAATAAGAAATCTTGCAAACTTACTGTCCGTGACACGGGAACAGAAATAAAGCAATGATGACAATGTTTCTCTCGTTGATAATCCACAAAGTAACATAAATTACCATGTTTTGAATTGAATTTTAACTAATCTGGTTTTGATTGCTACAACATCTTTGTCGCTAACCAGTGTTTAACCTTGCAAGAGACTGCCTAACTGAGTAATTTTTAGAACGAATCCTGTTTTACAGGTGGGATGTAGAGGTGGGACTAAACATCATTTGTGTTATTTCGCGGCACTATCGTTTTTCACGTACATGTCAGGAGTCTAATCACATGATTCTCCATATCTTGAAAGCAAACTCTAATCACGTGTACTACAAATCCACCAACCTCCTATACGGATTCCGTATTCAGCAAAGTCAACGATACAGGCTGATAAAGCTGCAAACGAAGGTGGACCATTCGTCTTCGCTGAACGGATTTTCCACGATTGACAGACAATGCGGCGTCGACCATGTGTGCATTATTGTGGAAGGACTAACTGCCACATATAAATGGTAGCATTTTTCAAACTGTGCAAGCTTGAATACTCAATTCTATGCACACGCATGCACAGAAGAACAAGAACATATATTGATTTTTTTTCGAAACTAATAATTGAGAATGTTGCGTAATGTAGATGTTGTTGTTACGTGCACTGAAAACGGTGACACTGCAGCCTTCACTTAATGCGATGTATCCTCGACTCAAAGTTCCGGTGAATTGTTCATCATAAATCAGTCTACACATTTTTTATTTATGAATTGGTTTCAAGTGTGTGCAAAGTAATTCCAATTTTTCAGTCCATTGTTTGTTTCTGATTTTTGAGATCACTCGTTCCTTGTGAATGTTTCAGAAGAATCCGTTTTTTAGACGACCATATTGGCTATCGGCAGTAGAGGAGAATTGTCAGAAGTCTCGTTTCACTCTCTACCAGATTGTTGGTGTGGCAGAAGCAGCTAATTCATTTACGCTGGTTATGAGCGGAAATTGCAAGTTATTTTGAAGTCGTAACACCAAGTAACCTGTTAGAACCTTACAGGAAACCCTTGGTTCATGTTCATGAACAGGCCAGTTCTGTTTCCTAAAATAAGCAGTACTGTTGTCAAGTTGAACCGATCCCAGCTTCCATATTCCAGACGGATTATTAAAATGCAAAGACGCCTTTTTGCGAACGACTTTCGCCAAGGACAGTTCAGACCGAATCTACATCCGACGAAGGGGTTTAGTCTCAGGCCTGTTCGCCGGCGGTTATTTCTCTTTATCCACGCCAAATCGAAACAGAGCATATGGTAGTTGTGACGTGTGACCGATGCTCTTCAACTATAGACATTATTACACGTTAGTTAGCAGAAAATATCAGAAACTTCTCTTTGGAATCGTAACTTACGTAATTGTTGACGCGGTTATGGTATAGAGTAAAGATTTCACGGTTGGGATGCACCAGCAAACTAACTTCCACTACAGTCCTCGGCATCGCCATCATCATCATCATCACCGCCATCATCCTGATCATCGCCATCATCATCATCATCATCATGATCATGATCATCATCATGATCATCATCATCATCATTATCGCTGCCACTATCACTCGTGTAAAAAAAATCGCTCTCACATCGGTGATCCAGCCCAATCCACAACTGTTTGTAGGATTTCTGAGACACAATAACATGACAGAATTACGTGTGTGTCAAGCTATCCAGGCTTTGTAGTATAAAACCCAAACGTTCAGACCCATGCACACTGTGGAGAGTGGGTACACAGGAATCAATATAGCTGATTTATTTTCGATCACTGATCATATCCCATGTGGCTGTTCGCCATAATCTTTTAATACAGAGACATATTGATTAGCAAACTGACAATATCTTCAGAAGTAACTGTTCTTGTGGCGTCGATTTTTTGATAGTTGACAGACTCCGAGATTTTGATTTTACTGGTGACACCACTTAAGATATTGACGACTTGTAGGAGATTCAAAATGCCCCACACAGATTGGCGATAACACTTCGTTGGTCAGGAATGTGCTTGCACCAGAGGAACAACATGTAAAATCATAAGCTACTTCTGAGTACCTTGGTAGATAATGGGGTCTGTGTGGAACAGTCGAAAGTCGCGTTTCAAAGATCAACCTGCGCAATCAACAACATGCACCTCATATGCCGCGTCATTGTTTGACGTCTGTCAGTGAACGAGACATAATCGGCAGCCATGAAAAAAACAAGCTGTCGAACTGTTCAACCTGGATCTTTAAACTTTTTATTGGTTAACATGCTCACCTCGTGATCAGCTTGTTGGATGATTGAATTGATTACACACGATTCCCTTGACAAACTGACATTTCGGTCCTTGTGTCAAATGGCATGACAGTGCCTTCATACAACATCTAGATGAGCATATCTGTAGCGAGGATAGTACCGGAGCCACCTGACGTGCAGTCAACCAACTGACTTTTGTGAAATCATAAACACATTGCTGTCACCATCCTGACTTATCTACCAGTAAACACAGAAGACTATCAGTTTATGATGCTGCGATATCATATGGAAGATGCGAAGTGACAGATCATTTCAACACTCTTCTTCGAAAATAACAACAATAAGATTTAGTAACAAATTAAACAGTAACGGCAAGGAATCCATTGTAAACGATGAATAAAATCTCTAGGCGCTTTCAACTTTTGCAATAAAACCAATGATACCAAAGGATAGGCAATAGTGCTTAATTACATGGCAGGTTGTATAAAGTTGTGAGAGGATGAGTAATTGCCTACTCATAGAACCAAACAGCCATCGATGTCTAACAACACAGCGGAATAAAATCGCTACTCAAGAGTTGTAAATGATTCTTCAGATACTTACGAACCGGAGAAGATTGAAGGTAGTCATGAAAATAAGCTGATAAAAAGGAATATAAATATTGACAAGAATGTAACAATGCGCATCCTACAACGAACGGAATAGTCTATTTTTGGTTGCCGAGGGGGAATAACTAGGCTTTTGGAAACACATACACGAAATGTTTTGTCAAACAATACCGAGCCTCCATAGTAAGGAGGGTCTTTGATGATGTTGACGCTGAACAACAGATGGTCAGTCGATTTCTTGGCAGCAGAAATCCAACACTATTTTGTTTGTAGAAGTCGTAATTATTAACCACAGGTGCAAATTTCTTGTCGAGGTCTGAGCGTCAATCAGCGCTGCCCCTTTCACTTAAGTGTTAAGGCTGAGCGTAAATTCACCGGCTACTTAGTTAACAGTGGAAATGGAGGTCATTTGAATGGCATCGGACAAGTTCAACCGGCAGAAAGGGAAGTAAGTTTGGTGAAAGACAATTTGATATGTATTTCAGAAGTTGTCAACTTTTGAGACATGGTTTGTTACTTTAATTCGTAGGCACTACAAATTTACTCTTTTCAAGGAGTAGTCTGCGATTTCTGACACGGAAATGGGCCGGGAGCACGAAACTCTCACTTGGTCTCTAGCCTTAGCTTATGTGCTAATTACATCAATCTTTCTGGTGATTCCAAAGTTCAAACAAGAGAGATCCATCGGTTTCTGGAATTTAGGATTGTTGCTTCCATGGTCGAGCAGTCATCGTTAAGAACATCCGATTGTACCGCGTGTCTGTTGATTCTCGACTGTTGACTGTTACATTAAGGTATGAAATGTAGAAGCTCTCAACATTGAAAGCTGTTGTGCTGGAGTTCAGAGGAGTCTGGTTTATCTCCAGATGAAATTATTGTAAGCGTGTAGTCGTCAGAAATGGATTACCACCCATGGCATCCGAGGACTTTTGATACTCCGGTTAGTCTTTTCCTTCCGGTGAGCATTCCATTTGGATTTCAGCGCTTAATTAAAAACTCTCAGAATTCGATTTATTTGTTAGTTCGATATTTTATCAACCGGGAACCTTACGCTGAATGGATGAAGCAAAACAGTGGCCAGACAGTGACTGAGTACCGAGGCATTACGTCTGTTCTCATTCAGTCAAATCGACAAATTGGTGTAGGGTCAAAAGATGCTGTCAGAAACACTTGTCCAATGAATTTATATTGATAGAAACAATACTGTTCCTGAGTAAATTAGAAGAATGTAGCAATCGTAATGTAAGAGGATTGGTTAAACACAATTTCGTTCGCTGTCTTTAATTAAAGCGTAAAAATGGCTGTGTTGCTACCTTCACATATATCACAGCAAAACAGTGAAAAGGGATAAGCCATGCACCTCCCTCTGTCGTCCTCTTGCACAGTCAGACTTCAGGGCCAGCCTCTGGCAGTGACCGCTGTGATTTAGCCGGCTATTTTACCTGAAGAGGAGGCATTCCGGCACCAAATTCCTAGTTAACACTGGTGTCGAAGCCAGAATTATTCCCATCCCACCGGGCCATTCCACCGAATGGCAAACTCTGCGTTTATCGTCGCTAACCAAAGCCGCATTAACGCTTAGAGTGAAAAGTTGTGTTCTCTTGACCTTGGCCTCAGCAAACATCTCATCCTGGCCGACGTTAGAACGCTCATCACCGGAGTAGAGTTTATGGGTCAAGTTTGACTCTTGATTCAATTGAAATGTGCAGACTGGTTCATAGTGTTAGTTCCCTCTCCGTCCACGGAATCTACGCTAAAGCCGACTTATCCGGTGCACACCTTACCATTCCGGAAACTTCCAAAAAGTTTCATTCACTTTTAAAAGGGTTTCCTCAACTTGCACAGCAGCCAGCTTTTTCTGGACACTGTTGCACACCACGCTGCATCACATTGCCACAAAAAGATCACTCGTAGACGCCCGACCACACTGGCTTAAAACCGCGAAACTCCAGATAGCGCGGACTGAATTTGACCACATTTTTCAATTAAGAATCGTTCGACCATCCAGTCACAACTGGTCACCTCTACTGCGCATGGTGCCCAAAATGTATCCCGGTGGTCGGAGACCATGTTGGGATTACCTTGTATTGAATAATAGCTCGATTCCAGATCCTTATCTGGTACCACATATTCAGGATTCTGCACTGGGAGTGTTCGGAGGAAAGTGAGATCTAACTTTGACCTTGTCCGAGCGTACCATCACATCCTAGTAGCATCGGAAGGTATTCATACAACAGCGATAATCACGATAATCCAGCTGTGTGAATTTCACCGTATGCCAGTAGGGCTACATAAAGTGGCACAGACTTCCTAGTGTCTCATTGATTAAGTTTTGCGTGGACTGAATTCTACGTATGCCTATTTAGATAATGTTTTAGTTGCCAGTGAATCAATGGCAAAGCACCAGGTACACGTTCGCGCAGTTTTGGAAAGACTCGAAAACTACGGAGGTAGTATAAACACATCTAAATTTGTAATTGGTGTTTCTGCGCTAGATTTTCTCGTACATCGCATTAGTCCCTGAGGTGTATCATCTTTACTTGAGAAGATTAGCGCAATCTCATCATTCCCGTCGCCATCTACAATGAAGCAGCTCTGTCGTTCTCTCGAAATGGTTAACTTTTATCAACTTTGTTCCCTGTTTCCACCTTATATCTACATTCGTGCACGTTGTCATTATTTCTGTTCACCTAACTGAGTGATGATCGATCACGCTGAAAATTTTGCACACTAGATCTCACAGGTCTAAATGCTTGCGCACCATTCTGCTCGTGATCACGTGGAGCGACTGACTTGACGCTTAAGCACTCAACCTTCATGACGATTGTTACATTCGTCAAATTAATCTGTTGAATATGCTAGCCAGTCTTCCCTGCGTTTCTTAAGTGGCACTGTAGACGTTTATGTTCTAGGCTTCATCTTAATTACATTAATGTGTGATCGAATCAAAAGGCGCTCTAAAGTAGACCATGGAAGAATTCAGAATGTTGACAAGTTTCCAGTCAACATGCAAACAGACAATGGCGGAATAACAAGTTTTCAACAAACAATGGTCTCAAAATAGACCATTTTACTCAATTTGACTATTACCCATTCTATTCTCATCTTTGTGATTCGCAGGAAAACGGCTCACAGGTTTAAGATCATTCTTAATTCTATGTAACGAAGTCGTGAATAATAGTTTGTCTCATTCTGGGGATTTTAGCGACACCTTTGTGTCTAGTCACACTGGGAAGTTCCGAGGTTTGGAGTCACAAAAGTGAGGGGGGGAGGACAGACGAAAAACAGTTTTCGCTGTTGTTCTTAATGGGGGGCTGCCCGACATAGATTGTAACGAAGCTAAGATTCAAACTAACTATATCTGGGAATTTCCTTTTAGGCAAAAGATATTTTAAAGACAACGCCAGTGATCGAACAGACGATTGCTAATCAAATTCATGCACACCACTGACAAATAAAATGTGACATGAGGAAGCGTACCGTGACAAATATAGCTCATGTGTACATGTTTGAACGTTGATGATGTACGCTATAAAGAAATATATATAAACTTCATGTGCCAGGATATATGAGGTAGTGTTCATGGTGAAGAGACAATAGTTCTTCCAAGATGAGCTGTCCGGATACCATTCCCCGGTGATTCGCTGGCAGTTTGAATTGAATCAAACAGGTTCCATAGTATATCTCCAAAGTTGTTTAAATTAAATGGGTCGCAACAACCCGGTGTGAAAGACGGCGGAAAGTGAAAGCCGCAGTGCGGTCTCTTCACTGCGGGAAAGCTTATTTCAAAGGGTCTTCCAAGAAAATGGGTTAAAGGTGCCTATTTGACCACAGAAGCTGTAGCTCACTGGGATGCTGAAGACGGAAGATTTAGCTCAAGCAAGATGCGCAGTCTCATTTGGGCCGAGAAAATCGCATTCCACTGAGGTGAAGCGAGCATTTGACGATCCAACTAGCGTGAAACAGCTGTCAGAGCAAATCTTTTTATATCGTTCGAACTCCATTCTGATGCCTGAGGTTTCCGTTTTCTATTTCATTTCAATAGCTCAACCTGCTTAGTTAAGGCCACTTTGGAGATACGCTGAAGAAGCTCACTGAGTCATCCCAAAGTAATACGGAATCATTGGGAAGTTAAACTCAAGAAATCAAAGTTAATGGAAAAACATTTTGAATTGAAAAAAAGTATTATTTCTCACACTGTTTTAAATAGTCCCTTTACGCCGATGAGAATAAGAGCATATAGGCGATCATGTACTTTTGATCTCTCGTCTTAAGGCGGGCGCAATTATATGAGATGATAAGGTTACATCAAGATGGACGTAACACAGAGTTCTAATATATCCCTTCTCTATGGACTATCAAAAGTTCAGAACCTGATGTATTAGTCCGTTCACTACTTTATATAATAAGTTCGTTTTGACACTCAACAGCGAAACGGCTATTGGAATTGTTTAAAGCCCGTTTTGCCCTGCCTAGTCTAAGTGACGCTTTTGAATTCGTCAACAGCATTATTGTGAATTCACTAATCGTTCGCATTGGACGGAGTACCGTTATCCACAAATGTACCGTTGACAGAAATTGTCAGTTTTGTCCGTGATCACGTGATTTAGACCAGAATTGATATTTGAATACTGGCACTGAGACTTATAGAGCTTTCAATCCAATGCGCTCCCGACGTACAAGTGTTCTTCAGCAATGTGCTATATCGACAGACAGATAGCTTGACAATGAATTCCCCATTCACTTATCTCCCAACCGGTATAATAACGGAAAGCTTGAACACATCATGCTTCTGGTCCACTATCAGCCAGTTTAGTCTATGCCCGGTTTGCGAAACGTTCGCCTGCGCTCACTGCCCTAATGAGTTTATGTTCCAAAATGAGGCTGAAAGTCAAATATCTTCGTCAGATTTGTATTAGCGCCAACGAATAAACGATACTATTCAGTAAACTATTCACCAAAGAATATCTAAAGGGTGCAGTACATAAACTTTTCCAGCCTTTTGTCATCAGAACAAAAGAGAAATCTAGTGGGTTACCCAACTGGCAGGGCATATAGAATTTGTTCATCGACCGAAATAGACAGGGGGCTAGAATTCATGGAGAATGTGGTGCATGATAATGACTATCCCGGAATAATTAATTACTGAAGACATGATCAAAATGTCACTTAGATCTGAAACGCAGGACGTGAGAATGAAGCTTGTGTCTATTCTAGTGCCGTTCAAGGGTGACAGTGTTACAGAACAGGAGACACATGGAGCCAACCAAGTAGTCTGTAGAATCAATGCTACACTTGAATTCCGCATTCAATTCATCCCATTCCCAGTCCTCCGGTTTCATAACAAACACAGATTGACAATTCAGACCTCATCTGTGTGTATCTACTCATTCAGTTGTTTGTGTCGAGCGGATCACATTGCTCCAACATCAATACAGCTGTCTAGGCGAATCCTGGACCACCACTCACAATGGATAGAGTAAGACGAAACATGCTCGATCAAGAGGATTATCATCGCTCATCTGACTGAAAGTGAGCATCATGGTGTATATTGAAGAATCCTTCCAACCGGTTTATTACGGCTCCCATAACCCATAAGTGTCCTCCAGAAGAGAGCACTCCGTGCTGCTGGGGCTATCTGAAATAGATTGTTTGATCCGGCGTTATGCCATCAATGGCTAGTTGTTCAGGCGTTACGCCTATCTCAGTCTCAAGTTCACCGGATCGATGGTCAAACCGCGGGATGAAAACACATGACGAACGCGATGTAATAAATCTACAATCCCTCACACATTGATTGATTGACGACCTAGGTCCTGTGTCATAAGTCCAATAGATATCTCGACCCTTTTCTCCGCTTTGTGTGACTGCACTGGCCCGAAGATGAAACATCGCAAACATACGTTCAATTGTGGGATTTCCTTCTCACGTTACGCCCTCGTTCCATTGAATTACCAAATGGTTTCCCGTCACCGCATTCCGGTTGTTAGCACATGTCTCCTTAATCGAAAATATTTTTCATTTTCTAAATTAGGATTCAGATGAGTAGTAGAGAATTTTAGCTTACTATACAATTTGAACATCATCTATAGCTGATCGTAGCTGTCGCAGCAGCAGAGAGTTTACGGTTAGCTGCTCTCGAAAAGAATCACTGAACTCAATTCTCGTTCTTGTCAGAGCTCCTTAATAGTACATATCCATGCGATTTCTGTGAACCAAGAACACGAATGGCACAAGTGTTTTTAGTTCGGAAAACCAGCACATGAGTTATACGTCTCAACCAGACTACGAACAAAAACATTCGCACGCGACACTGATCTACGGATGTTACGGTCGCTTTGGACGATCAGTCTTAGTTCCCTCATATAGCAAAAGCCATTCTATACGATCCTTCATTCCAATGATTCTCCCCGTAACTCTCCCGTATTTGTTCCGCGGCCATTTTGATCTATTTTGTCGCCTCGTTACTGAATAGTGGTTATGTAAGTAGCAAAGTGCGACCGTCCGTCCTCACTACACCATAACCGGGACTAGAACTCCGACCATGCGTTCATGAGGCAACCGTGCTGGTCAATACTCCACTGAACTAACATTAGATATGACTGAATGATCATATGTAGGCTTTGAGCAACATCCGCTTGTCACTGGTTCAACACAACAGGTAACACATTTTCTCAACTGGGCTCACTGTACAGCGATCATGGTTGAGTCCAATATTCTTCCATAAATTTTTCACCTTAACGGAACATTATGCCAAGTGTCCTTGGACGGGAGTTTACCAAAAGTCTAGCGTTGGAACTTCCTAGCGTTCAACGTATCGAGGCGTTCAGCTGGATCTATTGGCGAAGTCGGCAGAAAAATTAAGGATGGCAGAGTCTGTAGCTGCCACGTTTGTCAAGGGTTCATCTTTGGGCTAATACCGATGTGGTTTTGTACTCGTCGTTTGCACATTTGGCAGCGATGGTAAATCGTATGAATCTACCACAATCAAGTCAGCCAGGCGAAGGTTATTGCATAGCAGGTGGTAAATTGTGGGATTCAAGGCAAACGACCTTCGTCATCGATCTGGATAAGTAGTGCATCAAGTTACATAGAATGCCACTGTGCATCGCGTAATCTGAATACAGTGAGGACTGTGTGTTCCACAACATTTGCACCACAGAAATAGAAAAGAGAAAGTTTGAAACATTGGTTTCCACTGATAAATTTTAAAAAAAGCCAATAGTAACATGCGAGAGTGTTCCTTAGACCCTAACTAAAGCAAGCTCTCGCTATTGCGAAAGCTGTTGCAATACATCGGCTGAATCCCACTTTATGCGCCCAGAAACATTTGGTGACTAGCCTTTCACTATGTTGGTAAGAATGCAACTAGTACTCTCTGTTTTCATTCTATTTTCGTATTGCTTCCAGCCCAGATTTTTAGACCTATGTATTTATCCATATTATTTCACAAATGTTGGACCAACCCTAGTCTTTCTCAATCCATATTTGCGCTCTCTTTTAATCAGTGTAAATCGATGTACAATATTTTAGCTGTTGTTTGTTTTCTACAGATTTTCTAGTCATAGCTGATCTTTTCCATCCAATATATATGGATATTTTCAACCAACTCCTTCTTTTCGAACTCCTAGTAACCTCTTGACTGATAACAATTCTGTTGTATTGCATCAAATCCATGTATCTTATCAATGAGTACGCCTCAGTTGCATCTTGCTACTTCCGCTTTGGTCACTTGACTGACTGTCTCAGATATGATTAGATTGATTTCGCCTAGCTGCACGCTTCCCACTATATAAAGTGTATGTTAATTTCGCAAAAGTAACCGATGAGATGCGATCGAAATGTCAATGCGCAAGACATCTTACATGCTACTATTGGCTTTTTTCAAGAAACGAGAAATCAGTCTGAATATTTCCCGACATATGATCATCCTGGTTTCCCTTTGTTCTGAGGACCTTGGTGACAAGACAGTTTTATGATGAATGGGAATAGTGCAAAGTTGGGGCTTGATGCTGAAATCAAACCCAATCGATCTGATGTTGTGGCATTTTTACTGGAGAGTTATGGTGCTGTGATCCTTGTTTCAAATAGGTCTGACTGAACAGTGAGTTTACAATTAGACTAACTCAGAAATGTGAGTGGTCGGTACATCATGGGAACAGAACATTGTGTCATCACAGAATGGAAACAGAATTAGGGTTACCGTTGAATGCCCTCTGGGTGCAGAACATGGAACGTTTATTCCTGTGAATGGAATGCTTCACCGATGCGATCGTCTGATTACGAGGTTAAAGACTTAAAACACCTCTCGTTCTCTTCAGAGGTCTGAACAAAACAGTTGGAACACAAAAGCTGGTAGATACAACACACTTTTATGTTAAAGACTGAACAGAAGTTACCGCAGACAGAGGGAGTCTATCATACTGTAAACGATACGCTGGTGATACACTAATACTCAGTCGTCCCAAACAAGTAACAGATGACCTGGGCGGCGCTTCAGTAGTTTTCACCCCAATCAGAATGTCACATGTGAATTTGAGACATAACTGTTTGTGGTTTCTAGACCTGCTCATAAGTTGCCAGGAAGATGACTCTATTAAGAGAGATGTCTGTAGGAAATCCATCTGGTTCGGCCAATACCTAAACTTTAGTAGTTTCACACCGGTCCATCACAAACGCGTAATGGTGGATACACTATTCACATGCGCAGGATAAGTCTATGCACAGCCTGACCTTCAGAGTGAAGGACCAATGGTCACAGTGGGTACAGAATTCCGTATTACAGACGAACGGCAATGTCGTTGGAACATGCAGGCAACCAGTGTCCGAAGTCACAAGACAGGTCCTGACCACCGATAACGTTATCGAGCCAGCTTGTATGTTCAGAATTCTGTTACGTCATTCCATTCTAAGGTATTCGCGGTTTGCTAAAGCTATCACAGTCAATCGACTGAAGCCGGCCTTGCGGGTTCAGAGACGGTCGTTCGTTGACTTGACCCTTCTTAACACACTGAATGAACATCCATGCTGCCCCTTGAACTATTCATTATAAAAAGCCGATTATTTTTTATTTTAAATTTTGTACCGACGACTCAATACAAAATGCTTGCATCTACTAGTTTTCGTGCTGTAACAGTTACAAGCAATAATCCTAGTGTATTCTCCGGAAAACAGCTACAGTCAGGTTTTTCTTTGGACCCAGTTTGCGAACACTCCTGAGAATGGACTTGAATGCTGTGAAGTACGGTGGCTAAGTATAACTTGAACATCTCTATTGCAACTAAACGAATAAAACCAACTTGTACTTCAGTGCTAGCCAAAGAGACCATTTCCGATAGGATGGGCAAAAAACAGGTGAGGAAAGTAAAATACTGTTGAGAAGAATTTTAGACGGATGCAATGAATTCAACTTGGGTTAAAATCTTCATCCGTCTGACTAGGTTTTCGTGTCACAATCAGTCACCTTCAATTTCTGAGGCCAATATAGATCAACGAAGCATGGGTTTTTTCGTATAACCGTACCAATCCTGGGGTAGCTCATAAAAATCGAACATTCTAAACTGGTTACAGCCAAGGCTGAGATGAGATTATTATTCACTACTTCTATGAGTGACGTAACATGTAACACAACCAAACAGTGGGCCATTCGTACGGTGAACACAGAATAATGAGTACTGGAACAACAGACTTTCTCTACACATACCTCACCAACATTTAACGATAGATGGGGTAGCATAGCGTGAGTGGAAGAGACCAGCTAAAACCGACCAATCTTTTACACTCAGTAATATTGTAAAGGACTATTATCTTGAGTTGAATACGAAACTATTCTCCAATCTCGAGCTTCATGAATGAGCATCTTCGGCGATCCGTCGTCGTGATGGAACTAGACGTATAAATCGGGAAGGCCATTATGCTGCTCTATTGTTAATCTGAGATAAACTACTCACTTAAGACGTTCAGTTAAGTATGGCATGTAGTAAAAACATATTCTTATGCACGTTGTACAAAAATGTAAACACACTCAGCCCACATAACTATCACTGTTACGAAATAGATGTCATCACCATCCCTTGCTATAGCATAATATTGAAAAATTGTGAAAGAAGATTCCACCTTAACACTCAAACGTACTGCCATTTGGCTCATATTCGTCAACAGTAAAACCTACGTATTTGTAACAGTTGTTCATATTGTAAAGCGTGGGTTTGTTTTCGGTTTACTGGTTAGCAATGTTCTGAATGAATACTTCTCAATTCGAAATTTTTTTTTAAACAGCAGCTCTCGTATGCAATACGACTTACTTAATTCGAATGTATTCATAACTCACTTTGAATGATTGACTCATCAGTAGATAGATGATCGGATTAACGAAACTGTTGGACATGGCGATCCAGTGGCAAACTGCGTAGATAATTCGGAAATCGTTCACCTTCAGATGATCGCCCAATTTTGTGAAGTCCAGAAGTAGAAAGAAGACATGCGATGGCAGCCAACAAATCCCGAACATTAGCACAATAAAAGCGAGCATTTTTATAATCTGTGATGGGATTGAATTAACGAAAACGGGGGAAGACAGTAACCACAAATTATTACCAATGGAGATAATCAATAACTAGCTAATATTCACTTCGTAATGTTCCATTAAACTACTTTTGTTTTGGCAGATGTGACATTGGTACATGAAACTGTGTAAAGTGTGATTTCACCGATCAAACTGGAGCAATTCAGTGGTGCAAACTTAGAATATTATTGTACATAATTAGTGCAAGGCCAAGTAGGTTGTCAGTATTGTGAATGAAACCCGAATTGCTCTCTTCGAAGCTGATTTTTCAACGGTTCTTTTAGTTTTTTTGGAAAAAAGCTTTCTGCTTACTTCGTTTAGAAAAGAGCAAACATGCCAGACAATCTACCGACCGAATCAACATCCGGTGTACAGGAAGGTTGGTCTAGGGTAATTTTTGTGTGCAACTTTCGTTGTGATTTTACTGTTTGTAAGTAAATCTGATAGCTGAGGAAAATAACCACCCATTCGAGCGACTGGGCTCCGATGATTATCTGAATGTAAGATCGGGATTTACGATGTCACGGACATCATTCACTCAAGGTGCCCCAGGACAGTGGTTTAAGTTTAAAGCGTGACTGCTCCTAACTTATGAACAGCGTATGACAAACAGATCTCCTACCGTTTCCAGAACCTGATTAGTGTGATCGCCACGATCGTTGGAAACTCTAGACAAGCATATTGGTTTCAACAGTGAGAGGGCCGATGAGCCATGCGTGCCTTGTCTGAACGCGAATACCGGCGACAATTTGCGTTCTTGTAGAGATTTCCCTTAGAATGCACCCTTCACTAGTTCCACCGACTGGTCACTGACGATGTGTATTGAGTGTACATCTACTGCCTTCTACTTAAGCGTTGCAAGTCGGAATAGCCAAAAGTTGGAGCAGTTCCTCTGCACAAATTCGTGCTTCAAATGTTGGCCGTATTTTTTTTAATAACAAGAAAAATCTACATGTTGGACCAGTAAGTAGGTCATACTGTGACTTGTTGCTCGGCTAAGATAACGCGATGGATTATTCAACACATTCAGAAATCAGTCTTTGGACCCTTCCTAAGTGCGGAATCTCTGCTCCTGTGATTTTCAGGACCTTTGGAAAGTGGCGAAGTACCTGCAAACAGTTAATTCCAGTGAACACCAGCGAGGTGGTGGAAAAGCTGTTTCGACCTAGTTAGGTCTCATCAACACCATGTACACCGGAGAATCGAACCTACGGCCTTTCAATAGGCGTCAAATTGTAGTCCAAGCACTTACATAACACACCACCGGGTCCCACTCACCTGAGTTGGAGGAAGGTATGTGAATCAGTTTGCTGAGCTGTTGTGCTTTCTTTCACCGATAGGCACGCTAGCCACAAGAACGGGTGATCGGTTTCAGTAGTGGAAGTTCGAAAATTTGGGATACTTCAAATCAAACACTATCCACATTTCCTCGCAGCCTTCGCATTCAGAAAAACGTTTCGGCTATCCCACTTTGAAAAGACGCACTAGACTCGAGTTTGAATCTTATTAAAGCTCACCAGTAGTACATATCCTTGTCCAGGTCGAAGTTTGCACTCTGACCCTCGTGTTTATGAGAATAGCGTGTTATCACAAACGCCGGTAACGTCACAATAGGCGTGACCAAATGATCAAATCCGAACGCTCAATTACAACCCTGTATGAATAGTATCTGGCTGGCAGGATTGTTTCGAATAAAGATTGAACAGAATAGCTCTGTTCTATCTGATCGACATCCCCGTGATTAGGGCTTCTCAGTTAGGTTGATAGATTTCAGTCTATAAACGAAAAGAAGCACAAGAGCTCAGTAAAATGGTGTTGTGAACCGAGTTTGCGGACGACACAAAGGTTATCTATTAGGGAAACTAGTACACGGGTTATATGTCTTAACCGGACCACGAACAAAAACACTCATTCGCACATAACACTGTTCTCAGGACGTCCAAGTCGCTATTTATGCCAACGCTCAGTTCCTTCATGTAGCAAAAGCCATTCTATACGATGCGGCTTTCCAGTGATCTCTCCTATGTCTCTCCCGTATTTGTCCCGCGGCCATTTCGATCCATGCTGTCGCCTCGCTACTGAATAGTGGTGGTGTAATTAGTATAGTACGACCATCCGTCCTCATTACACTAGTGAAGTCAGTGTGGAACGGATTTGACATGGAAGGCCGAGTTCAAAAGTGAGTTCAACCTGAACTCAACTGATTTGGAAAACGTGATATTGAGGAGTATCTTAATGTCCAGGTTTTGAGCTTTGAAATCCGCATCAACCTTAATGAAAACTGTATCGAAGTTGAAGCAAAAGATAACCATTATTGAATCAAGATGTTCAGCGGTTACTGCCATGATACACGTAAGGGTTTGTGAGTACAGGATTTTGAAACACTGTTAGACTTACTCGGTATCAGTTATAACACTGCACGTATTAACGACATTTTTTGACTGGATGCTGATAGTTTAATTTGTCAGGTTGTATAATCAGTCGTATGTAGAACGATTATTGTCAAGACACTCAGAACTTGATGGGTGTATCTGAGGCAGTTAGAGTATGGAGCCACAAAGGTTAGTTTGCACTTCATTGTCTGCGTTAGTGGGCCACCAGATATGGATAAGGATTCCAGCAACAGTACTCCCTTCCATGGCAACCTGTATAGGTGTAGATAACCAACCAATGCCATTTTTTGCTGACTGTTAACAGATTCAATAGACAATAATGCGTTAAACCATTTTGTCTCTAATGGACCTGCGGTAACCGTAATTGTACGTGTTCATGTGACTTTCTGATGTGTGATATGAAAGATTAGGTCTCAACCTCCAACAGTGAACCAATCACTTATAACACAACATTACCAGGTAATGTGACAGATTTGATGATTTAGAGGATATGCAGTTGCGAAAAAATCTGGACTTCGGCGGGATTCGAACCAGCAACAGAAACATCATACTCAGACGTGACAAGCGCATTATCAGATTCGTCAGTCTGTCTCTAAAGTTTGTGTATAGTTTTCATGGTGTATTATCAGTGGACTTTTCGACAGCAGTTCGACAATAAACAACTTCCCTCTTTTGTAAATTTGGTAACAACATTGAACAGGAAATAAACTGAGTTGAAGAAACCAGACAGGCAATTTTTGACAATCTAAACTTTCGTTCCATTTATGAAATGCTCCATATAAACTTTCGGTTTGTGAAGTTTGACGTAGTTCGACCGAACACAATCAACCGTGAGCTTCTTAGTGAGATGTCATTTTTGACAGACAAATTGAAGAATGAGTACAACACGTGGACTTCATCCCAGGCAGACTACAGCTATAAAGCGTAGTAAAGATTAGAATAGGTAAGCCGAATGCGTTACTGCGACCGACTTGCGGTATAACGGATGATACGGAAGAAACGCGTATATATGCCACTCGTCAGTCATTTACGATCAGTGTTGTCGCGTGTCCAATGAGTTTTTCTGTACACACAAACTTGATCGACAACATCTCAAAGCAACTGACTCAGCGATACGCTGAAACCACCCTGGTTTATCAGTATCACAAAAAGTCACAAATATACATAAGTATGAAATGGATTTTTACAGTCAGTTTAGTTCCACTCAGCGCGCTTGTAGCCTTAATGAGGTTGTGACTGGCATTAAAGGCAATATGCTCAACCGTCTACCTTGACCAAGTAGAATTTACCCTGATTTTTCGGGAGTTATCTTTGTCAGGATTCCGGTATGACTGTGCAGTATGCGAGGGTTACTTGTTAATTTAATCCTACCTACACACATCCACGCAGAACGGAACAAGGTTAAAGCCTTTCTGTTTACGTTGTTAAACATGAACAAAACTTTTACACCTTGTTAAGTGGCTAGATAGAGTGTTGTCATTTTTTCCCTGACCAATGTTCAGCTTTAACTTGACCTGGTGATCGTATATACCCTCCATTCGAATTTAGCTGTGCTTTCGTAAAAGAGGTCTGTTCATATTGAAGTTCTCCAACTGGGACATAGAGATGAGTTGGAACATGCAAGGTTGACCTAAGCAAGAAGGACAACAATAACTGACCGCGATTAGTGTTTGTTGTACTAAATAGATGGACATCAACTTTTCCGATTAGCCTACCAAAACGTTTTAAATCAAGTTGACTACGAATTTCATGCTGTGTTGTTCTCAATCAGGATATAAGGACTGCCTTTTAATCCACGCATACCACAAACAGCACTTTAGTTTGTTAATAATCAACAAGTTGAAAGACTAATTTCTGTGATTACATTGATATTCATACTCTTAATAAACCTTTCCTTACTATATGTATGCATCACGATACTCACGGTGAGTATAGTCACCGTTCCAGACATAGTTGTTTTATCCGAATAAGGAACCATGAAGTGATCTTCAGTATTCAAGGTGTTTGGTTCACTTAATCGTACCAAAACGAATGTGATACTTTGTTCATCACCAGCATGTCATATTTTATCGCTGTTGACCATTTTGTCGTTAAGGTTGGCATAGAGATGACACATAACTACGTCAGCTCGACTCTGTTACCTTACTTAATGCCTACTCATAGAAATGTCGTGTTTGTGATTTTGGAGTCATGATTGAAAGTGTTCAGGCCACAGGAACCGTATGGTTGATAGAAAATGTGCAACATCCGAACAGTTGCTAAAACCAATTACATAAGACAATTTCAATGATTAGACGCTGAACATTTTCTACCGGTCAGTATTTGTAGGCCGGTAAACACAGCAACATCATAACTTATACTCTAGTAACACCAAGTACTTAACGAACAAAGAGGAAATCAAAATTGTTAGGTTGGATAAGCGAGAATAGTCCATTAATTAACCAGAGACCGATGTATAAGACACTTTCTCTAGTAGAAGACCTGAAAGCAAACGCGAAGCACTTTAGCGTCAAAATTATGGTGTGCAGGACAACTATTGCTATCGTTAAGGGTGGTATGCATATCCTTCTTGGAAACGCATAAACAGAAAACACCTGTGTGACACAGATGTAATTTTACTTCGGTAAATAAAACAACAGACGGGATGAGAGTATTCAGTGGTAAAGTTTGCACTGTTATAGATTCATTTGGTAAACCGAAAGTTTATTTAAGCTTAGCGTTCGTGTCAGTTTTCCTGATCAGATAAATTCTCAAGCTTGTCAAAAATATGTACTAACTGACGGAATGACAAAGTCGACTAACAGTGATGAATAGCTGATTGACAGCAGGAAAACCCACAAATATTCGCCGCAAAATGCACGACCCACGACCTATTTCATTTACGTTTCAAACTATCGGACAGTCCTGAAAGTCGAATTGGGTCTGTTTACTCCAATATCTTAAAAACAGTTGGGTTATACCGTACATATGGCTCGGGCATTCACTTCACTGTAATAAATCCACAACTAATAAACCATAACAAGTCGCTGAATGATAAGCCAGTCAGCTCAAACGACACTAGTCGGTTACTAGGACCATCCCCTGATGACATTCGAATGACGCTAGAGCGACGCTATTCGCAGTACAGTTATTGGACGATAGTCTGTCCTATTATAACATAATTCAAATATGTACTTCTAACTTAAACTTTTGTACACCACAGTTTTGACTTCGTTTTAAGCATCATGCGGAAGTCAGCAATACATACTGAATAAAATCAATTAATAACATGTACTAATCAAAGCAAGTGTCCGATTTTCTAATAGTCACAAACTAAGCTCAGGTCCACTTTTTTTGGTACTTATAAAATAGCAACTGTCCATTGTTCTTTTCTAGAAGCTTGGTAAACAAGAACGGTAACCCGTTTGATCTAACCTGTTAACACCTGCTAACTACCGTTGTTTATCAAACTTCGATAGTGGAAGGAGAAATTGTATGAGGCGGACTACATGGCGAGTGTTGTTCTGCGTAACTGTTTTGATCAATCAATTTTTAATCGTACCTACACTGTGCCCGTTTTTGATTAAATGACTAGCAATCACCGATGTTAGCAACTGATCGCAAACCAGAATTCTTACTTGCTTCTATAGAATTCGATTAAATAACGATGTAAGATTATGTTTAGTCATTTGGTTGGATAAATTTTTCCCAGTTCTTTTTAAGTAGCAAGCACCGCATCTACACTTTAGTTGTTAAATACAATGAGAAATGTCGAGAATCGGTTTGTTCCTCTTCGTAGGCAGTAGAGTTATCGTTTGTGTAATCACAAGGAGGTAGCGTAGTGCGTTCACTTGACTACCGCGTTTAGCGTTCAGTAGTTCTGCTCAAAGAACAGAGTATATCCGTAAGGTATTTTAATGAATATAGGCTAATTTTGATGGAGAATATGTGGTTAGTAGTGAGGATGGTGTGTGGTTGACGTACTCGATACAGTTAGTACATCACAGACTCCCCTGAGGGTTTCAAAGTTTAGCTAAGTAATCAAACTTTATTTCCATTAAAGTTAGTCGACGATCTGCTAATTATAGGTCTGTAACCGAGTTTAGAAATTCAAAAGCAAGTCACTGCTGAGCTGGGGTTATATTAGTTTTGATTGATTTCGATGATACGATCTGTGGTCTTCGTTCAGTTCGCTGCTTTGATATGGTTCGTTCTGTTATACTTCGTAACAAGTCCGTCTGTAGTTGGTAGGAATCCAGTTTTCCTCTTCTGATTTTTTTATAAACACATTAAGGAGGCTGGTTGTTTCAATCCAGTTTTAGTCAAACCGGATGAATTTGAACCGGTATACTGAGTTTTATACCCCTTGATAACTGCTCAACTTAAACGTGCAAATGAACGGAGTTTATACATAAGTGCTACCATAATGAACCAACAACGCGCTCCGTTTATTCCGAAATTCAACACACGGGGTATGTGTGCTTCAACAGCACCTCGAACACAGACACTCATTCACGCTCAGCAATACAAGCGAGTTGCCACGGTTGCTAGTGAAACTCTGTACACGGAAAACACCATTTCTTGTCTTTTCCTCGGATTAGTTCAGTGCCCAAATATGTGTCTATGCTTGACTGATAATGAATAGTACAGCGCGTGATCAATCCGCTCCACTACACAACCTGCTGTGCGTCAGAGCAAATTGTGGAGCAGCACATGTGCGAGATGTAGGCACGGCAACAGGCAAATAAGGGGTTCAGAGTTAATAAATCCACCGACGTTTGTAATGAAATATTTGCATGAAAGTGTATTCGCACGTTGGCGTATGTCAATGACGATTTGTATGAAACATGGCTTGCAATATTTTTCACAATACACTTCTCATTTGAAAAAGTTCCGGTCTGTCACGCTACTCATTGATGATATAATTTTGGTTCCTAGCGGTAATGCTGATAGGGTTGCGACTGTAATTAATTAGTAGGTATCAGACTAAACGGTTGATCTTCTGAATGCCTTCGTGAATTTCGAAAGTCACAGCAAGATGGATAGATGCAAACTTGAAATTAGCTGCAATGATTATGCAGCTAGTTTGGTTGACAGCACACTACTCAAGAGCATGCGGATCTGGTAGCTGTTTTCACTTTCATGGAATTACAGAGTTTTCTCAATGTGGTTTAATCCAAATCAACAAGTCCACCAACCTGTTTATCAGTAGTTTTTTCCCAGTAACAGTATGTTTGTTCTGGATATGCCAAATCCCAAACTAAGCGATTGTTATGCCTTGGTAAGGAGGAAGTGAAATTCGGGGTCACAGCTGTACAGGGATGAGAAAAGCAATGCTTGTGTTATTGGCACCGGTGGCTGTGATGTTGCGAAAGATGTAACCGTGAGGAAGCATATCTTAAACTCGTATCACTGTCTAGATGGATGTCTACGTAGTACCGATTAATTACATTGGATCCAACGGTAAGAATAACCTTCCATCTAAATAGGATGACCTTACAAAATTAACCAGCTTATTGGTTTCTCATTTTCTCACCTACAGCATTTCCAGGCACCAGTTTTTAGCGAACTGTAGCAGTGTTCTTGGTAACATGACAGTGATTTCATGTTCACTTCTGAAGAACTTATGGGTTCAGTTTATTCTTTACAACATCGATACTGCATTACTAGTAATGGGGCTTATGTTACAAAATCTCATCAACAGGTCATCCTACTAGGGACTATATCATCAGTTCTTCCACAGTAGATTCACTGTTCTCTTGTGACTGTCCGTTAAAGTCCTCCAGAGAATTACCAGAAAAATTGTCAAATTTAATAATTTATCGATGATTTATCATAACTGATCAGTCATGCGGAAACCTGTTTCCCCCTCTTTAGGTTTAACAACAAATGCTCATTTCACCCATAACAATAATGCAGGAATACGCGTTTGTATTATATTTTTATATACTATTTATATGTATTCATATTTATATTATATTTTTTTATACTCCTGTAGTAACTAAGTGAGTTCCTTGAGTATAACAACTGGGTGATCAATAATATTTGTTAAAAATATTTCACCACTCACCTGGAACGTTCTCCGGATCAAGTGGACTGCTTAAAATGTTGGACATTTTTGAGATGGGCAAGACATATATCAATAACATGATCCGAAAATAGCAGGTTGTATTGAGAATGTAAACAAACAATAGGAGACACTGTGCTCAAGTAACCAGTTCCAGTAGAATAGAGATATATGGAGCTGAATACATTAAGGGAATCGATACGTTTGCTATGGAGTATGGTAAGTTCAAGAGAACAAAAGTAAAGTTTGAGCAAGCTATGAAGATTCCTTGTTCTTTCATGTAATCAATCCATAAGACCATACAGCGACTCAGTTGTATCAAGTTAAAAATTTTCAGTTGTTATGTTTCCTTTTTTGAGGTTGGAACTGATTAGTCGTTTTTGGTTAATCTACAAAACGAGGTAATACATCCCACTTCAGCAAAAGGAGTTGAGGGAGATTTTTGCAAGCAGGTGGTCCAAATGACCACCAGTTAAGTGTTGGATAGCTGTTCCAACTTTGTTGGATCTGACCATCAGCCTATTAGTAAAAAACAACAAACGTTAAGAATTTCAATTCAATACTCTCATGAAACTCACGTGATCGCGGCCGTGTGGTCTAATGAATGTATCTGGCTTACAATATTACCCTTTTTTGACGACCTTGGGTTCAGTCCCGTGTTCAGCCTGGCGAACCTACTGTCAACCATTTCGATGTTAGTCGCTGGGAACAACCGCTTGCAAATCGAGTTTATTTGTGTAAATCATCAAAATTACGAAGATTAAGGATTCTAAAACAAAGGTTGGTGACTCTAAAGCTTTGATTACGTGGCTGTGGATCGGCTTACCTCAGTCTACAACATCCAAAACTTCAATATCAACATATTTTTGACATTTTCGAGCTACGTAATCTTTTATTCTGTTATTTCTCGACTCGTCCTATTTATTGGAAGTCTACGGATTCTCCAGCTTTGTGGGAAGTGGTGTAAATTGAGAGGTACATGGATGTATCCGTGTCCTAGAACAACCAGAGAACCTCGCATGACGAACTCCCAGACGCTGAACGAAATACATTTACGCGCGACACCAAACACCACACAAACGGTGAAATACTTTGTCCAATCTGGATGAATTGATGCCCAGTTCGAAAATTGGCCACACAGCGTGCAGTCGTGATAATTCTCGGGCTCATTTGCGTAACGTGATGACTACATTGACCTGTTCTTCTGTCCATTGAGTGCACACTAAGATGACCACATGAACGGCTAAATAAGCAGTACCAACATGGTTATCGTTACAAAAACCGGACTTGAAAACGATGATCAGCAAACATTACGTCAAGGTGGTGGGTTTATTGTCTTACTGTACCTGTTGTGGCTGAGGTTCTAAGGTTTTTGGATATGAGAAGAACGAATTTGTGAAGGTAATGAGAATTCACAATCAGTGTAATCAGTTTTACTTCCGGTCTAGAGAAGAGACACACCTACTCGTTCAGTAGTGCACCTGGTGCACTCCCACGACGTATCAGTGTGCCACTATTTTGATATATTATTAACCATACTAACCCCTTTCCTTACAGGAACTAGAGGTGATTATTGCTTTACGAAACTTAACCCTTATCTTACTATTTACCATATCTTTCTGCAACAGAAGAAGAAAGTTGTTTGACATCCGGGTATCAAAATGAAAAGAAACGCTGTCTGCTATGTCTGGAAACGAACGTTCCGCTGATCATATGGCTCGTGATCGTATGATGAGATCATGACGTCTCAACGTAAGCAATGTGTTGACACTCATGTGTTGCTTTTATTCAGAGTAAATCTCATCTAGTGTACTGTTTGTTCTCATTGTCGTGAATTCTTTCTGATTCAGTAGCGACATTGTAATGAACTCCTATGATGAAATCGCACAAAGTGAAATCGTAGTCTACGCCCGTTTAATTATCAAAGTGTACATTGCTGTGGGAGAGGTCGAGGGTTAGTTTCATGTTTGTTGAACGGAGAAATCTTGAGGATCATTTGACAGTTAGCCTTAACATGCAAAACTCCGCAGATTTTTACATCAAATCTAGATACTACGCTCTTATGGATGATACCGCTCGAATTCATCATCATCGTCATAGGCAGCAATACATCAGTGGTTCACACTAATGCTTAACTGCCACACAACCATGAAGAAACAGCAAACCCTATATAGAAAGAGAGAAGGAAAAAGAAGGGGACGGGAAGGGACCTAACTACTGAAAATGACTACGTC